>OX424575.1:74908972-75101472 GCA_949152435.1 Gastracanthus pulcherrimus
CTCTTGAATACAGCTCCAAGACCGTCCGATGAACCTTTATCATGTGCCGTTGGAAAATTATGCCATTCAGCTGATATACCAAAATCCGCCACATGCTGCATTAGATTTAAATACATTGATTTGCGCTATGAGGATAAAATTTGTATTTTACCGGTTTTGGAGTAAAAAACAATATAACTTTGTTTATTTACAAATCAAACCTTAAGCCTTAGAAGCATAGTGGCCCCTTATAGGGACTACCAAAATAGCTTTCTATTTTTATTTATAAAAAACGTATTTACGTATATTTATTCAAGGTGATGGTCTTTACTGATAGGTAAGACGATTCTCTACAATTGTACCGAATGTAATTTGTTAATTTATTTGTTATTAAATTGTTATAAATAAACAATTTGCAAAAAGTGTGTTTTTCTAGAAAAAAAAGTCATTTTTGAGCTTATTTGCTGTTCGATTTTTATGAAAGTTAGTTCCTAGAGGTTTTTGGGATCGCTGATAAAGAATATGCTATCAAAATTTTGATTTTCTAAATCCAAGATGGCGATTTCAAGATGGCGGACACAAATTTTTTGAAATTAAGTATATTTTTATCTAAAAACGTTATTTGGGGGTTTTTGAGGTCGCTGATTAAGAATATGCCATCAGAATCTTGATTTTTCAAATCCAAAATGGCGGATTCCAACCCCTGAGTAATAACAAAGATACTATACGGCGCTTGTAGAAACATTCAATATTTACCATTCAGGATCTTTGAGAGAGCTGTAGAACTCGAAAAAGTGCCTTTTTTGGCTATTTTATTGAAAAATCAGTTTCGTCACGCGACCAAGGGCACCAATATTTTTAAAAAAATAATAAGCTTAGGAAGAGCATCTCGAAATCATTGATTCAAGCGTTTTCGAGACGTGAGCATGTCTAAAAAAGTTATTTGTAATCGAATTGGTGAATTACTACCTATGTCACGTGATTTTGGCCGTCATATTGAATTTTATGGTAACAAATAAATTTTTTTATACGAATTCCGAAAGTAGATTCCAAAACCTTTCATTTAAGCCACCATAGATCTCAATCGGTTTCATGTAGCTGGTTTTATAATCGTTATGGTAAAAAAAGTATGGGTCACGAGCTTCTAGCGGCCATATTGGAACTAAAAATGCCACTAAAAATAGCAACTAATATGCTGTTAAGGTATACAAATTTAAAAAAATGAAGAATGTCATCGTGAAGAAATCATGGATACATAAATAAACGGCGGGAGTAAAAACCATATCTTATCGGCATATTAGTCGTCATATTGGATCCGCCATTTTAAATTCTGCAGATTTGACCTTAAATTCATCATCAGCAACCAGAAAAACCCCCATATACCAAATTTGAGCCAATTCGGTTGATTTTAAAAAATATCGGCATATTAGCCGCCATATTGGATCCGCCATGTTGGATTTCGGTAACCTACCACGTGATTTTTTGAAGTATGAGTGATAGCTAAAATTTGAGTCAAAAAAAGTCCAACGTGATTATTTTTTTTTAATTTTTACGGGCATTTTTATCTGTACTCTTCACGTTTTAGGGGTGCTTAACGCCATTTTGAAGCCGCCATTTTCAAAATGGACAAAAACGCCACTCGACTTTTTGTAGCTCTTGTCAATACGAACATTTTAAGCTATTGATGATTCTCCTACGCCTCTTCAAATTTTGGGCAAGGGGGGGCCATTCGTTCACAAAGAATGCCTCATATATATATATATATATATATATATATATATATATATATATATATATATATATATATATATATATATATATATATATATATATATATACACACACACGTTGCTCAAAGTTAGTCAAGAACTAACAAAAGTTTGAATTATTTCCGGGCATAGGCAAAGTCCATCACATGTATATATATATAGATATAACATATTAGATGTTGCTGGATCACTGCGGGGGAAACCGATTCTTATAGGTAATCACATAAGGAATATTTATAAAAAAAAAATTCATTTTTGTGCAACCTCGCTTAAATGTGAATTTTTTCCCTTTTTTCCCGAACGGCCCAACTGTGCGGCGTTGAGCCAACAGGCATGCCGCCCTCGCGTATGCCGCACTGTACAATTGCGCTCGTCCGAAGATCGTGTCCGACTTGCGCACCGACTTTTCCGTATTCGCGATTACAAGGGGTCACCACTGTCCAGATTTCTAGCGCTGTTACTGCTTTTCAATATCCAGAGATGTAGAAGGATATGCGAGTAGCTAAGAAAAGGGTAGAAATGTTGAACACAGGATGTGCGATTGACTTTGCTATTTATTCTACTTTATGTACAGTTAGATACAGGCGTGCATCGCCAGAGCTGTGGCGTGCGCGCGTATGTGGATCGAGGTTGGTGTGTGCTCTAGCGTAGTCGCACATATACTGGACTGCGTGGAGCGGTGCTGATGGCGGCCGCTCGGCTGAGCACCTACAAAGCGGCGCGAGGTTGCAGCGTTTGCTTACGCCCGTGGCGACGTTGATGGCCTGCCGGTACAGCAGGCTGCGATTAAGTCTACTGGCTGACCAAAGGCGTCACAACTTTTTTTACCATCACAAAGCTTCCTCTGTGAGGAAGCTAAATTATTTGAACAAAATCGTGACGTTATAAGCGAAAATATTGTAAATTTAAAAGAAATCAACTTATACAACAGAATTCTATTTATTTTGCGCTCACTTTTAATATTTCGGTGCTTATTTTCATCTTTAATATTGGTCCATGATTCACCGTTAAAAAAATTATATATTACTTTAACTTTCAGGAGAAAAGACTAATTGTTTATGTTTTTACATAGAAAACGTTTTTATATACAAACAAATACTCTTTTCTCTTTAAGGATACAAAATATATATTATTTCTAATCGGTGAATTTATAGACAAATGTTTAAAGAAGAAAATAAGCACCCAAATATAAAAATTGATTGAAAAGTAAACAAAATGCAACTGTATAAGTAGATTTTTTGTTAAATTGACAATATTTTCGCTTCTGACGTCACGATTTGATTGAAATAATTTAATTCCATTTCATTAAGTATTCTTCTTTAATATGCTATATTATTAAAATTATAGAATATTTACAAGCTTTTTATATCATTTTGTCTTCTAATGGTAAATTATAATTACCTAAGTACCTTAAGGTATAATATTCATAAATTTAGAATATATGTTAAAACAGGAGTAGTTAATCTAGCATCTGGGACCATCACAATAAACCTGACCTTGACCTCATCTGACTTGGTCTATGGCCCCACTGAGTAGTCAAAGTGAGGTTTGATATTGTTGTGATGGTCCCAGATGCCAGCAACTGTAAAAGTGACCAAGGTGAAATCCCCAGAACTACTATAAACTTAAAACTAAAGCAAACTAAAGTGACACTGTGTGTTCAAGTAACTGGTCACAACAGTTCTTGATACTACTAAATAGTCAGGGTTCCATGGTCCAAGTGACGCTGTCGGTGAAAGTAATCCACATCTCCGGAGTAGTTTTCGTAATCTTACGACTTTGATGGTTCGATTAAACCTGACTAAAGATCAACAGCAACTTTTACCACCACCACTAAACTTTCCTCCCCCCACTACTACTATAATCTTAAAACTAAAATTTAATCAGATACAATAAGTATAGCGAGCATGACGGATATTACGTGATGGATGGGGGAAAACTATGTCAGGTAAGTAATAACATAAAATATTTTTAAACCAATATTTATTCATTCTTATAAAATAATAGAAGCTATATATCAGTACTGACTTATATACTACACTATGAGCATCAAACGATTAGTCGTGGGAGACTAATAGCATCAATCTTATATTCTTGTGATGGGGACTCAATAAGAATTTTATTGCGTCAACAAAGCGGTAAAAGAGGTGTTCGCTTACGAACTGCTGACACACTTCTCAAATTTACACTGCAAAAGATTACATTACATTTTACCAACAAATGTTTTTGCTATTTAATCATTTTTCTTCAAGGTTGTGGAGAATTCTTTTAGGACTTTTCGAAAACCCAATCCAGATATCATATAATATAGAACCATGATACACTAATTATCACAAATGTTAGAAAAAGTGTCTTGTAACCATACATTGCTCCACCTAATCTTTTTAAAATTCCTGTACATACGATTCACGTGATCAGGAATGTGTGGAAATATACCGAA
This sequence comes from Gastracanthus pulcherrimus, assembly GCA_949152435.1. NCBI lineage: Eukaryota > Metazoa > Arthropoda > Insecta > Hymenoptera > Pteromalidae > Gastracanthus > Gastracanthus pulcherrimus. Next base: position 74,913,161 of record OX424575.1, read on the forward strand.
AATATCAAAGAACCAACGAATACCATTTCTTGCCACATATATTGCAACGTTATGCATACCCCGTTTGTAATGATTTTCTGTGTTAAACACAAGGTTTTACGCACACTCTGAAATATCATCTGCCTAAGTAATTGCAAAATTTCTTGACAGTTCATCGCAAAGATAAAACAGTGAATTGAATGGAGATTCCATTGTATCAACTGTACGTTGACGTGTATTTAATTATGTTTTTAATCTGAAAGAGTTGTTAAGAGCACAGCTGTATTGTAAATAGCAAGGCTTAACTGCGTGCTGCATGCAATACTTTTCACATCAAGGCAGCTTGACGAATGGTGGACAACCGTTAGTACACTTCAGATTAATGATCTCTCGCGTTGTCACTTAATTGAGTAATTGTGCCTTTTCTTAACCCCACATGTAAATCCAAATATCCCCAACCCACAAAACTCCGAACCCACAAAACACCAAACCTACAGTACCCGGAACCCCACACCCACAATACCCCGCACCCACAAAATCCCGAATTCCAGAACTGAACCCACAAAACCCCGAAAACACAAAATCCCAAACCCTCAAAAGCCCGAATTCAAAAAACCTTGGACCTACAATACCCCGAACACGAACACATGAACTCCGAACCCCGATCCAACAAACCCCGAACCCATAAACCCTGATTTATAAACCCCGAGCCCACAGACCCATAAAACTCGAATTGAAAAACCCCGTACCTATAAACCCTGAACCCATAAACCCCGAACCCCGAACCCGAAAACCGAGACACCAAACACTCCGAACCAAGAGACCCCGAACGCACAAACCCCGAACCCAGAAAACAAGAACCCACGACACCCCCGAACCCACAAAACCTCGAATCCTCACAACCCCGAAACAACAAAACCTCGAACACAACCCACAAAACCTCGATCCCAGAAAAGACTGAACCACAAAACCCCAAGCCCATAAACCCCGCACCATGACCCCACTAACCCATAAACCGTGAACCCATAGAACCCAAACCACGAACTCACAAAATCCCGAACCCACAAATCCCCGAAGTGGAAATGGTCCTAAGATATGTATTTGAAGTCTTTCAAATGGAACTCCTGAATTATAAATTTTCATCTCACCATGACCTTTATCTGGAGGACCTTTCTTTGAAACACAGACTTCACGAGATTTACACCAATTTTCTACATCTCTTTTACAAGTAGCCCAATAAAATCTTTTTCTAATTTTATCTAAAGTCTTGTTTACTCCGAAATGTCCTCCAGATGGTGAATCATGTGCTTCTTCCAAAATATCTAATTTTATGTTGAGGAACAACTAATTGGCGGATTTTGTAAACTAAATTCGTTGAAATCCATTCTCTATATAAAATCCCATCAATTAGTACCAACGAATCCCATTGAGAACAATAGATTTTGGTGAATTCGTCCATCGATGAAATCTCTTGCCATTCTGGTTTCTTCTGTAATTCTTTCGTTTGACAAATGAAAGAAATAGCTTCATCTTCTGCCTGACTATTCTTCCATTCTTCTTATGTGTTTTCTTCAAATATGGCAAATTTTTTCTACATTATTGAATTTTTCTTCTACTCTGGAACAATATTTGCAGCAGAAATCTTCACAAGGCCGTCTTGAAAGTCCATCAGCATTTCCATGTAAATTGCCTTTCCTGTGAATAATTTTGTAGTTGTACTGATCCAATTTCCCTAACCAACGAGCCAATTGTCCATCCAATTCCTTAACCCTTTCAGTCACGCAATTCAATTCATTTGGTTATGGAAGTGCAAATATATGTTTCCAATGTATTTTTGAACGAAGAATCCAAATCAAGTGTCAAAAAAATTATAAAAAAAAAAAGAAAAAAAAACGAAAAAAAAATAAAAAAGAAAAAAAGAAAAAAAGAGAAAAAGAAAAAAAAAAGAAAAAAAGAAAAAAAGAAAAACAAAAAAAAAAAGAAAAAACATAACTCTGCCACAGACGGTCCCAAGCCCGTGTTCTAATGAGGAGGGGGTTTTTTTACTTTCATAACCAAACGAATTCAATTTCATGACTAAAAGGGTGGTTTTCACCCCATTTGAAGGGTTGTTTTTATATTTATAAAATTATTGATATCAGATTCGTATTCTACGATCAAAAATACATAGAAAACGTATATTTGTACTGCGATAACAATAGAAATCAAATTTTGTGACTAAAAACAATAGGGAGCCGATATATCGGCTTCTGTGACTGAAAGGGTTAAGGCCAGGTTACTCCAAAAAACGTGATTTTTTTCAATAAATTTTATTCATAGTACAAAACATGTTGAGTAATCAATTTTTTTTACATATAAAAGCACATATATTAAATTACTTGAAATTTTTTTTTGTTCAAAATGGCGGTTATGAAAATGGCTGCTGAAACTCGTCTGATTAGTAGATGAATGACATCATTTCTTGGAAACGAATTATCTGAAAGCAAAAAACAAAACGGTTTCATGTTCTGTATCGAATTGGCTATGGCCTCAAGCAGAATGAAACATTTTCAATGAAAAAAAAAACAAAATGGCGGACTTTTGAATTTTTTTATTTTTTCAAAAGTCCGCCATTTTGTATTTTTTCATTGAAAATGTTTCATTCTGCTTGAGGCCATAGCCAATTCGATACAGAACATGAAACTGTTTTGTTTTTTGCTTTCAGATAATTCGTTTCCAAGAAATGATGTCATTCATCTACTAATCAGACGAGTTTCAGCAGCCATTTTCATAACCGCCATTTTGAACAAAAAAAAAAAAATTTCAAGTAATTTAATATATGTGCTTTTATATGTAAAAAAAATTGATTACTCAACATGTTTTGTACTGTGAATAAAATTTATTGAAAAAAATCACGTTTTTTGGAGTAACCTGGCCTTAAACGTCAATAACCAAGTTAAAGAAGAATGATCAGTCCTAATAATGAAAGGTTTACCGATAAGGTAATGATGAAAATTTTTTAACGATTCTATAATAGCAAGGAGTTCACGTCCAGTGACACAATAATTTCTCTGTGATTTTGAATGGACTCTACTATAATAACCTATGAGACGTTCGATTCCATCTTGTTTCTGAGAAAGAACCGACCCAATTCCATGGTCAGAAGCGTCAGTATCTAAAATAAATTCAGAAGAAAGAGAAGGAAATGCCAAAATTGGAGGTGTTCTAAGAACCTCTTTCAATCTTGAAAAAGCTTTTTAACATTCTTCTGACCATATGAACTTAGCCGATTTTTCAGTTAACCTATATAAAGGTTTAGCTATGTCAGTAAAACCTTTAATAAGTCACCTATAATAACCACAGAAATTCACGAAACTCAACACAGCCTTTTTGTTATGAGGAATTGGCCAGTTTACAACAGATTCAATCTTCTTTGGATCAACTGTTTTTCCTTCTTCTGAAACGATGTATCCTAAATATTCAACTTGCTTGCTGAAGAAAACACATTTCTTCTTATTAAGACGTAATCCTGCTTCTTGAAAACGAACAAACACTTTCTTCAAGTTAATTATTAACTCATCAATTGACTTTCCCAATACCATAACGTCATCCAAATAGACTAAACAGAATTTTGAAAGATAGTCTGTGAGTAATATTTCCATTAAACGTTGAAAAGTCGCAGGTGCGGTGCATAAACCAAATGGCATAACTGTAAATTGATAAAGTCCTTATCCGATTGAGAAAGCCGTGATTTTCCTATCCTCTTCTCGAATCTTGATTTGCCAGTATCCACTCTTCAAGTCCAAAGTACAAAACCACGAATATCCTGCAAGTTTATCAAGAGTATCGTCAACTCTTGGTAAAGGGTATGAATCCTTAATTGTAATTGCATTAATTTTTTGAAAATTAATACAATAACGAATTTTTCCATCCTTCTTCTTCTTGGGAACTACAGGTGAACAATACGAGCTGTCTGATTCTTCAATAACTCCTTGATAATGCATCTCAGCAATACATTCATCCAATTCCTTAACTTGATGAATAGGGGGTTTTCGAATAGGTTGTTTAATTGGTTGATTATGGAGTAATTGAATTCTATGTTTAACCAAATTACATTTTCCAGTAACGTCATCATCTTGAAAAATCTCCTCAAATTCATGAAGAAGATCTGCAAACTTCCGTCGTTGATCTTGATCCAAGTTCTTGTAAAAAATTTCTTGTAATGTCTCTGGTACATCCTCACTAGAATCTACTATTCTCGAAATCTGTTTATTGATGATTGAACTTGGAGTATTTAAAATAATTTTAGTTATCGAATCTGTAATACCAGTTGTATCAAGGAAATCACTACCAAGTATACAATCATCAATAATATTTCCAACAAAAACATCTAAATTAGCTGAATGGTCACCCAATTTTATCGAAGCTGAAATCAAAAATTCAACTGGTACCTTTTCTCCAGTCGGATACTTAAGAGTTGTACTCGTAAAATTAATAGGAATTCTTTTATCTTTTGACTCTACAAATTTCGGATTTATAATAGTCACATCAGAACCAGAATCTACTTTAAAAATACAAGTTTTGTCATTAATTAAACCATCAAAATAAAATTTATTTGAGTTCCTATTAATGCTTCCAACATTATAATCAATCAGACAAGAGTGTGTGTTTGTTGGAGTCTTGTCAAGTTCTGTTGAACTCGCTCCAGAAAGTTCAACATAACCTAGTTTCCCTGATCGCTTATCTGATTTGGACAATTTGATGAAAATTCACGAAGAGGTGATGATCCATCATAATCATCAGCTTTCAATTTAAAAAAAAAATCTGATCCCGAGTGGATTGGTCTAGTGTTCGGTAAAACAGAATTATCTACATTTGAACCTAAACCACGAGTATCAGTAATCAAAGGATCAACAACAGAAGTTCCTAACCTAAGTCTATTCTGATTTAAAGATAACCCAGTGTCATTGATTCTAGTGTTCTCTGTTTCTGTTGTATGTGAATGTATATCTCTATTCTGTAAACGACTTAGCTGATTAATTTGGCGTTGCTGTTCTCGCTGTTCTGCCAGCAGTGTGTTATTCAGGGTTCGAAGTCTCGGTAACTCTTCGTTCAAGTCAGTCCTCTCCCTCTGCTCTCGGTCATCGAATAGTTCTCTTCGAACTTGTTGATCCCTCAGTAGCCTAATCTGTGCTTTAAGTTCCTCATTGTGATGATGAGCATCCAACAATTCCGAATCTCGAACATGGAGTTCCCTTTGTAAATTCAATGCATCCTCGTTGCATTCATGGAGTTCTTGAGTAATTTCCTCTACACGTTTCTTCAAGCTTGTTATCTCCAAATGCGTTTCAGTGAGAGACGGTTGAGGCTGCTCAGTTGAAAGAGTTCTCGGGGATGGAACTGGTGTTCTTGATACCACTGACATCTTGCCAAAACGTAAAAGCATAAACTTTCCACTAAATCACTTTTTCGAAAACACTATCCCGGACGAGCCCCCAAAATGTTATGATCGGGTTCGGGTAATGAGAATGACAACATGTATTTATAGAAAAGCACACTTGAACTCGGACTCTTTATTCGAACGTAAACACAACTGTTCTCAATAGCTGTTAGAATCAGACTAAACTTAAACAATAACATCCGCGACGTCGTTGATCTCGTTGCTAGGGGTTGCTATGCGCGATTCTCGGTGTTCGAATCGCGCAACGTTCGAGCTCGGTCACAACAATATATATTATTAGTTACTTTTTCCGTCATAACCATAACTAGCTGACAAATGCCTGAGTATTTTTTTCCATTTTTACATGTGAAGCAGAGTTTGTATTCAATTGGATCTTAAAAATATTTTAATTCGTTGGATGATTCCTTCTATCGCCTCTTGATTATTACATACATACATATATATATATATATATATATATATATATATATATATATATATATATATATATATATATATATATATATATATATATATATATATGTATGTATGTAATAATCAAGAGGCGATAGAAGGAATATATATATACTAGGGTCTCCCACGAAATGCATTTCATTTTTAATTTCAAAACTTTAAAGTGAAATCAGGTTTATTTAGATGAAAAATGAGCATGAAATTATTCAGATTTTTAACAAAATTTCTTGAGGTTGCTACATCGTTTTTTTATGAGTGATGTGAATTATTTTATAGTTATGCATTTTTGTTTATTTACATTATTAGTTTGCAATACTACACAACATTGCAATCGTTTCATGTTAATATAAAATAACTCTTAATTTCTTTTGTACCCTAAATGTAACGCATAGTGGTTTTTTAAGGTCAACATTTATGGAACAAAATTTTTATCTTTAATATAACTCAGCAAAAAGGTTGTTAATATAATGTTTAAGATTATCCAACATTGCCAAATTTTTTCTACATTTTTTATGCATTTCTTTTTCAAGGATAAACGTAAAAACATTATTTTCCTAATAATTACATATTGCTAAAGTTAATTTGGCACAAAAATTACTAATACATAGCAAATTTATCAGAAATGATTTTTATATAATGTCTAATCATATTCTGTGCTGTTAATATATACTTTCATTTTTTATTTAGTATTTTCTTCGTATTAAAAATGAAAAACTCCAGACCATCAGATACTTAATAAAAAAATACATTGTTTTAAAAAGCTTATGTAAACCCTTTAAATATTGTTTATATTGCATGAAATTCAATAGTGAAGGTGTATATTTTACATAAATACTGGCATGTATAAGTTACAATTACATATTATAGAAGATATAGACCATTTTCTTGGCAAAACGCGAGAAAAGTTTATTACATGTAATTTCCCTGGCAATTAATATTGGATCATTCTTTAACTTTCTCAAAAATTTAAGTTAATTTTATGTACATTGGTTTTAAAGTATACTTTTTTTCAATTATCTGTATTTATATAAAACATTCCTTTAAAAATATCAGATGCGAGGGGAATAACATATGAAAAATCGTATTTTCCGCGAAGAAAATGATCTATATCTGCTACAAAATTCAATGTAATTTAAATATTCCAGTATTTATTCGTAATATACACTTCTACTATTAAATTTCACGCAGTGAGAAATACATTTGAAGAGTCTTTCATTTTTAATATTAAGAAAAATACTAAATAAGAATTGAAAGCCGCTGATAGCGAATATGAAGTCAGATTTCCAAACTACAAAATTGGCGATCCAATATGATAATCGAAAATATTTTTGTCCGCTGTATTGGATTTTTTGGAAATCTAACTTTATATTCGTAATCAGGAATCCTAAAAAAAACATGTATACTTAGGTACACAGAAATCTTAAATATATATATATATATATATATATATATATATATATATATATAAAATCATTCAAAACAGCCCCAAATTGCAAAAATGCTAAAATTACCGTTTTTGACCCATTGTAACTCGAACATATTTGGTCAAAAAGATTCACAGACACTTGTAAGAACCCTATATATATATATATATATAAAAAATTAGTTTTTTTTTATATATATTTTTGTCTTTGATTTCACATAGAATCGTCTATATACGAGGGTAGTTCAATAAGTCTTTAGAATGACCAACAGATGGCGCGCGAATCGCTCCAAATCATCTGTTTTCAGTCAGCACCACTCCCGACTAGATATATGGTGCAGTCACAGTCCACATCTTCTGAGTTTACGTGTTTTTATAACCAATTGAAAAAAAAAATTTGCTTGTTAAGAAAAATGGAAAAAAACGAGTTCAGAGCGGTAATTAAACATTTTCATTTAAAGGGTTTAACTCCATATGAGATAAAAAATGAATTGGACTCAGTTCATGGCACATCTGTCCCTGCCTTAGCAACGGTTTATAACTGGGTAAATGAATTTAAGCGTAATCGTACATCAATCAGTGACGAACCACGTTCAGGAAGGCCCGTAGAAGCAACTACTCCCGAAATCATCAATAAAATCCACGATATGGTGTTGAAGGATAGAAGATTAAAAGTGCGTGAGTTAGCTGAGGCCACAAGGATATCTATAGGTGCAGTTGTTTCAATTCTACATGAAAAATGAGGCATGAAAAAGCTATCGGCAAGATGGGTGCCGCGTTTGCTCTCAGCTGAGAATAAACGCAATAGAGTGGTCGCCTCTAAGGCTCTTTTGGCGCGCATAAGTCGGAATCCTGAGGAATTTTTTCGTCGATTTGTGACTGTGGATGAAACATGGATACACCACTACACTCCTGAGACAAAGGAACAATCCAAACAGTGGATTTCCACAGGCGAACCAGCTCCAAAGAAGGCAAAGACCGTAAAGTCAGCTGGTAAGGTTATGGCTACAGTTTTTTGGGATGCACGTGGAATTATACTTATTGACTACTTGGAAAAGGGTAAAACAATTACTGGTGAGTATTATGCATCATTATTAGAGCAGCTGAAAGAAGAAATTAAAAAAAAACGACCACATTTGGCGAGAAAAAAAATTCTCTTTCATCACGACAACGCCCGAGTTCACACATGCTTCGTTTCAATGGCTAAAATTGAAGAACTAAAATTCGAATTGGTCGAACACCCACCGTATTCACCAGATTTAGCCCCCAGTGACTTTTTCTTATTTCCAAACTTGAAAAAATGGCTCGGTGGACAGAGATTTACGGACAACGAAGACGTCATTGCCTCTGTAAGTGCTTATTTTGAGGAACTTCCGAAAACGCACTTTTCTGAAGGATTAAAAAAACTTAAAAAGCGATTGACCAAGTGTATAGAGCTCCAAGGAGATTATGTTGAAAAATAAAAAAAAAATTACCCAAAAAAAATTGTTTTTATACTTTATTCTAAAGACTTATTGAACTACCCTCGTATATAGACAATTCTATGTGAAATCGAAGACAAAAATTTTTTTTTTACCTAACAAATTTTAACCCATACATAGGGTTCTTACAAGTGTCTGTGAATCTTTTTGACCAAGTATGTTCGAGTTACAGTGGGTCAAAAACGGTAATTTTAGCATTTTCTGCAAATTGGAGCTGTTTTGAATGATTTTTAGCTCAATAGGAGTGCATTTTACGCAATAATTGAATCCGTACTTTTTGTATGCAATTTTTCTGAATTTTTAAAAAAGTATATTTTCAAGGCCATATGACCTTTCATGAGATGGATTTAGTCCATTTAAAGACTTAAAAGTTGAAAAAAAAGAGTTCGATCACTCGGTCGACTGCCAAAAAATTCATGGAGATGCTTTTTTTTAGTACAAAAGTACCTGTACAAGTCCCAGAACGGCAATCGAGCTGTATTTCTTGCTAAAAATAAAAATATGTCAAATTATGCTAAAATATGATTAAAATGCCTATTTAGCACCATTAATAATGGGTTCGACTACATGGATCATCACTAAAAAAATTATGAAGGTAGCTTATATTAGTACAAAAACTGATAGTCTTAATACCGTAATAAAACCGCATTTCTTGCTAAAAATAGAGATAATGGTCAGATGATCCTAAAGAATTATTAAGGCATACGCTTTCGGTTTCCGCGGACTTCTATGTCTGACAGTAATGTGTCCAGTCAGTGGTCTTTAGATTCACCGGTCTGTGTACCATCGTCAATGTCTGTTGCGATAGTAGTATCGATTAACTGTCGGAGTAATCGTGCTCGGCTATTGGTTGCTTCGCTTTCTGTTTCCTGGACTTGGACGAAATCGTTGGCTAAGTAATTTCTAAGCAGCCACGTTTGTAAACAGTTGGTATGCGAGAAATAACTACCTTCTGTCGTCAGCTTCAGCTGTACCAGAGTCTGCTCGATTGTTTGACCGTTTAACTCCATTATCCACGATTCTACCGTTTCTGACGCGGACAACGTCATGTTGTAGAATTTGCATGAGATATGATTGATTTTCAGATGTAGTTATATCTAGTTTTCTTTTCTCTACAAGTTTTCGCTGTTTTTAAGCGTGTGCGAGGGTATATTTCAAATTCATATATTTAAATATTTAAATTTTCCTTGTTGGAGCTCAGTGTACGATTTTCGCAAATTCTAGTATTCTCGTTTACGCAATTTTCGCTTTTTAAACGTTTCGTAATTAAAACCAATCACAGGTATACTTTCGTTAAAATTGTAAAAAGAAATAAGAATTTTACTATCTGACGTAACTCTTCTGAGTTTAAATCTCGTTTCTAATTCGAAAGTGTGTGCAAAATTTCTCGTAAATTGTTCAGAAACGAAAAATAAGTTCAGTCTTTTATTCTCTTAATTTTTCTGTTTTAATTGCCATTTATGAAAAACAATTCTAAAAATTCTAAAATTAAATCAATCAACTTTTTCAAAAAAAGTAAAAAATATTTGCAATTTTAATTAGTAACTTTTTCAAAATTCTATTGCGTTATTTCGAAGAAAATAAGATTCAGAAGAAAAAACAGAAATATTAATTTTCAGAAAGAAATTAAAATTTTTAGTAATGGTTGATTTTCCAAAAAAAGATAAATTTTATATTACTTGTTTAATAAGAACTGTGAAAATGTAAAATTATTTTTCAGTTCGGTAATCGAAGAACACAAAAAGAAGGTCTTTTTCTATCTTATTTTCGAGAAAAATTGGATTTTTGATTTAAAAATGATGTTTAGGATAAAATGAAATTTAACTTTTCAAAAAATTTTCTAATTTTCAAAAAAAAATTAGTTTGTTGATAAAAATATTTCTCCGTTTTCTAAAAAATAACAAAAAATAAGAAATTATTTTGGACAAAACTTGTTCAAAGTTATTCAAACAATTCAATTTTCAAAAATCCAATTTTCCTAAATTATTGTTTATTAATGACAATTATACTAAAAAAAGCAATTCTCACAAATAAAAAATTTATTACAAGGCACGGGGTTCCCGGGAAGTCACCGATCCGTGAACCACCACTGTCTAATTTCCCTTAACTCCGGCGACCACTAGAGCAAGAATTTTCAAACATTCTAAAACTCCAAAAAGAGAATTTGATTTTTCGAAATAATTCTTTATTATCACCCACTAAACAATCCCAATGCAGAAAAAAATCAATTTTTAAAATAAAAATTTGATTATAAAGCGCGGAGTCCTCAGGCGGTTATCGATTCACAAACCACCCCCGTCCAATTCCCCTTAACTTTGATGATCGTTTGATTACCGGAGTGTTGAACGTGGTGCGGGTACCTTCGCGTCCGGATTGAATTTACACACACTTTATTACTGTGATTGATTGACTCTTGCTCTGATTTTCTGTAAATATTCGCAATTTCTCTCGACCTAAAACAGTAATTGTGTGTTATAAAATTGATTTGTGGTTGCGAGTCAGAACAAAAGTTGATTGAATTCTACTATTCGCATCGCGTGTATCGTGTTCGATACATTTATCTTGCCTCCTCGCATACACTTTTACACACTTCGGTATGTATTGAGCTTTGTGTTCGATTATCGGTCGCTTCACGCGCGCGCGCATATGCTCGCGTGTTAGTGACTTACCGCTCTGCTTACCTTAGGCTGGCTCGCGGCGACTCGCCGCTGTAGCCTTACCTCGGATCAGCTGCGCTGGTTTTCCCTCATTCACTCGGAATCCTCAAGAAATATATACGTAATTGGCTGGGGAATCGAAAACAAAACATTTCTCTTTATTTTCAGAAGAAATCTTCCTTTTGATATGTAAAATGCATGTAAATTTTTTAAGATTTTTTTAAGACCATAGGTTTAAAGTTGTTCCGAGCTAAATATGACCATATTCTCATATGACCATATATATGGATGATTTTCTGGGAAATCGAGAATAAAAAATATAATTATTTCGGCAAAAATGTTCCTTTTGGTATGTAAGATGAGATTTAAAGTTGTGTGAAGCTAAATATGACTTTATTATCAAAATGTGCATTTTAATCATTATTTTAACAATATTTCATGTTATTTTGATTATTCTTATATACATATTGCGCTTTTGCCATTTTTCGACTATGAAAGTTACTTTTGTACTTAAAAAGCTATCTTCATGATTATTGGTGTAATGGTTGGAGTGATCAAACGCATTTTTTAAAATGATTTTAAGTTATAAAATGAGTTTAATTAATCGGAAGGGGCATTAAAAAATTCATTAAATATGATAAAAATTCCTTTATACTATTTTTTTAAAAGATTTAATTTTGTTGAATAAGTGGAGATTGAAATGTGTAAGAAAATGTAAAACATGACTACATGCTCATATTTAGCCTGATCAACTTTGCACCTAAAGGTTTAAAAAAATCGGATAAAATTCACATACATTCTACATACCAAAAGGAACATTTTTACCATAGAAATAAAAAAAAATTCGTTTGACGTCGATTTCCCACAGTTACCTATATACATATTTTGTGACGATGTTATTGCTCACAACGTCTCTCCAGGCGAAAGTCACATATACTATGTACTAACTTCTTGTATATTACAGCAAGCATCAGGGAGAAAAAGCAGCCGACACAAAGCGCACTACCGTGCATTTGGTAAGGAAGACAAAGAGAGATAGAGAGATAGAAAAAGAAAGAGTAGTTTTCTACTCTCTTTTGATACGGGAGCGTTTAGAGCGCTATAGCCACGACACGTTACGTACGGCTAGGTCAAGGCCGGCCTACACGCGCACGATCAGTATCGCTTCGCTCTCCTCGCACGATACATGCTTCGGGTTACACATGTTTCGCGTGAAACACGCTTCGGACGATACTCTCGATACAAGACTATCAGACGGCAATGCTCGGGACGCGAGAACGAGCCTGCAACTACGGCCGATACCTGTTGCGAGTACGACGAGACCAGACCAGGAAATCATTCTATGTAAGTTCTCTCTCTCTCTCTCTCTCTCTCTCTTTCTCTCTCTCTCTGAATTGTAATTGTTTCTAAATTATGACGTGATGGATGTACGTGTATGCAAGAATGAGTAAACTTTCAGAAATAGTTATAAAACTGTGATATAAACAAACTGTGATCTTAGATAATGACAAATTTGTGCGACAATTTTTCTTATTTATATACTGACGACCTGTGATAGTTTAGTTTAGTTTAGTTTAGTTTAGTTTAGTTTAGTTTAGTTTAGTTTAGTTTAGTTTATTTATTTATTTATTTATTTAAACCAGAAAGATTCACATACATAAAATTACAGTACGATGTAAATCCCTACAGAGGTAAACTAAGTTACCGGTGCGCAGGTCCGGTACATAAAATTAAGAAAAGTGATAAAAAAAACTTAAACATAACTAACTTAAAAACTAAACTAAACTAGTATCGTATACATCTCATAGTAGACTAGAAACATTAAAAAATTTAGAACCTCATATATTATAGTTATCTTTTAACCACATTTTCAGTTTATATTTATGTGACTTTTTATCTATATATAGTGATCAAATCTATAATATTTTATCTATGTATAGTGATCAAAGACTTGAATGTAATGACAAAATAACAATTTTTATGTAACGTATTTTTGCCAAAAATGACAAATAAATCGTCTCTCTCTCTCTCTCTCTCTCTCTCTCTCTCTCTCTCTCTCTCTCTCTCTCTCTCTCTCTCAATCAAAAGGGACTTAAGTTATTCCTTCTTTCTTCCACAGCATGGGGTCTGGAAAGAAGAAAGCACAACAACAAAACTTCAGACCATCTTCAACGGTTCTAGCCGCACCAAATCAGACACATCATTAAATCAGTTATTACACCCTGGCCCCTAGTCTTCTGCCTACTTTAGTCGATCTAATTTCTAAATGGCTACTGTGCCGTCATGGATTTGTTGCTGATGTTAAACAAATGTTTAGGCAGAGTCTCATTGATAAAGACGATTACCATTATCGATCAATCCTCTGGCGATCTGTGTGGTTGCAGTAACTGTAATGGGTTCGCTCCATCGTCATTTATAGCTTCTAGAGTAGTGAAGCAGTTGGCTGCTGATAATTCATCTGAGCATCCACTCGGAGCTAAAGTCTTATTAAAATTGAGGTATAATACTTTCAAAATGTCGAAAACTCATGATATTTGTTGTGTATTATACCTTAAGTATTATACATTCCCAACCCTGCTCGTGAGTCAGAAAACCCTGTTTTTAAAAATGTCTATCTGTATGTTTGTATGTATGTTTGTATGTTTGTATGCATGTATGTATGCATGTATGTATGTTTGTATGTTTGTATGCATGTATGTATGCATGTATGTATATATGTATGTATGTAGGTATGTATGTATGTATGTATGCATGCATGTATGTATGTATGTATGTGTGTATGTGAACAAAAATTTGTGGAATTATAACTCTACAACGGACGCATATAATGAGCTGAAAATTTGAAGACATATAAAGTATAGCTCAACTTAGAACTGATTAGTTTTTTAAGCTGATTGGATTGGACAAGTACACTTAAAGAAATAATAATAACTTAAATAAAATTTCAAAAATTGAAAAAAAAAATTTACAAAGTTACATATGTTGAAAATGTGTATGTTTTTATAAAGGACGCGTGCATTTCTTTTGATTAATATATCTAGCAATTAATTTAAATATATTTTTTAAATAAAGTAAGAGAATAAATTTTTTGTAATCTGTAAAAATTAGGAAAAATTATTTTCTTTTTATAATAAAAATATGTTGAAAATATATATGTTTTCATAAAGTACATATGATTTCCGTTTAATTGATATATGTAGCAATTATTTTAAAAAAAATTTTCAACCGAAAAACGATAAAAGAAAAATTGAAATTTGGAAAAATTAAGAAAAAATGTATTTCTCTATATACGTCAAACCAGAGTACGGCAAGTATTCGATCGGAAAATATTTTCGGATACTTTTCTGTTTTCTGTAAATATCGAGAAAAAACAATAAAATATCAATTTCTAAGCATTGTACACCATGTATTAAGTCGACATACGCGATTTAAAAAGGTATCCGAAAAGATAATCGGTCGGATACTTTGGTCGGAGACTGAGTATCTGAAAAGAGTATCCGACGGATAATGCGTCGAATACGGAGTATCCGAAAAAGTATCCGATGGATACTTTCGTCGGATACTCAGTATCCGAAAAAAGTACCAGACGGATACTTTCGTCGGATACTGTGTATCCAAAAATAGTATCCACCGGATACTTTTTTCGTATACTTTTCTCATTTTAAAATGTCTAAAAGGTCTAAAATGTTCCTAGGCCCCTAAACATGGAGTACCATCCGGATGATACAACTTGTTTAGGACATATTTAGGAGGTATTTTACTCATTTTGGTGGTATAAACAATTTGACTGCCAAAAATAAAAAATATATCCGGTATTAAAATACGTAAAATTGGTCTTAAATATGCCTAGACCCCTAAATATGTGGTATCATCCGGATGGTACTCCATATTTAAGGGGACCTAGGAACATTTTAGACCTCTTTTAGACATTTTAAAATGAGAAAAGTATCAGTCGGTTACTTTTTTCGGATACTCAGTATTCGACGAAAGTATCCGATGGTTACTTTTATCGGATACTTTTCTAAATAATGTATATCGGCTTAATGCATGGCGTACAATGCTTAGAATTTGATAATTCGTTGTTTCTGCTTGATATTTACAGAAAACAGAAAAATATTAGAAAATATTTTGTGTTTCAATACTTGCCGAACTCTGCGTCAAAGATATTGAAAATATGTACATTGTCTTGAGATATAAGTTATTTTCGTCCTATTTATATATATAAAAATTACCTTAATACTAGTTTAGAGGAAGAAATATGATTAAATGCTGAATACGTATTTTTCTAAAATCGTAAATTTTAGAAAATTCAGAAATAATTTGAATCTATTCTAGTAGACATGATTTACTTTTGATTGATATATCTTGCAATTATTTTAATTTATTTTATAATACAATTATAAATTTAAAAAAAAATTAAATCGAAATTTTAGTAAATTTATGCTTTTGAAATTAATTTGAATAATATAATAATAATATAATTTCCCTGGTAGAAAATTATCTAGTTTAATCGAGGCCCTCGATTATTCCCACGGCAAACTAGATAGATCTACATAGTTCTAGGTTAATTTTCCACCAGGGTTAATTTGAACTTTTAACGTTCAGACATGTTGAACATTATTTCGAGTTATGATGTATTTTTAGAATGGCAATATTTAAATGCTTGTGTTTAATAAGTTAATTTTAGCATTATTTAATTTAAAGCGAATTTCAATTAAAAAATTCATGATGTCGATTTTTCAACCTCTCTTTGAGAAAGCATTCTGCTAAAGCAGTAAGCGGCGGTTTTATTATTGAACATATCCCAAAATGTTTCTAATGCGTTTTCTTTTCGAAATTTGAGGAAGCTAAAATTGCAAGCTTGTGTTTACAAATTAAATTGTCGATTTCCGAATATCGTAAAATAGTAAAATCGTTATTAAACGAAAATGAGTCAATGAATCTTGAATTATCTTTTTTATTTCGAATCTTCACTAAAAACGAAAATAATGAGGTCATGAGATAGTAAAAAGCTACCGCTTTGAAAAGTTTCAGAGAGAATGTCGATTAACTCCAGTTATTGTTGGAGAAAGAAAATCGATTTTCTGGACAAAAGAAAAAGATAAAAACTCAAAAATATAATTGAATATTATTCTTCATATTCATAATAATCTCAATTTTTTAAAAAAATATTTCATCTTATATTTTCCAGACATCACCGTTTGAACAAAAATTGGCGTTTTTGCGCATAACAATAGAAGGGAATGTGTCGCGGCCGATGATTTAAATCATTGCGCCGAACTGCGAGTCCCCCCTAGACTCACCTCAGCCTCGATGGGGAGCCCTCGGCCGGTTTGGCATCCACGACTTTACCCTGTCCTTCTTCGATTCGCGGGCGTCGCGCGGAAAACGTGCCAATTAATTAAGTCCAGAGACACTCTCCTGTCTCTGGATTAAACAGTCATTCGTCAGTTATATTTAGTTTATTTTATACATTAAACGTTATTATTATTGGTTTTAAACTGAGTGGTTCATTTATTTAAAACCTTG
The DNA here is from genome assembly GCA_949152435.1 of Gastracanthus pulcherrimus. Classification (NCBI taxonomy): domain Eukaryota; kingdom Metazoa; phylum Arthropoda; class Insecta; order Hymenoptera; family Pteromalidae; genus Gastracanthus; species Gastracanthus pulcherrimus. The sequence continues at coordinate 74,930,123 of OX424575.1, forward strand.
CTCAAAACACTTCGTTCTACAACGCATTCATCAGCAGTAAGTCGTTGCCTCGCTGCATCTATGTTTCCCGTCATAAGCGCGCCTTCGCTAAAGGCCATTAAAGTTTTCGAAAGCTTAACAAGCCCGAAGGGAGCTTGACGCGCACGAACAGAATAACCGAATTCAAACTAATTTTATGCTCGTTCAAATGCGCTTTTGCTGAATCGATGATAATATTTCTAACGTACCAAAAACAAAAAAAAAATAAAAAACAAAAATCGAAAAACCGTTAAGGAGCCGTACGCACATACACATGGAGGTAGTATATATACGCGCCGGGCGAGACATCGTGACGTCATTACCCGGCGCGTATATTGGGGGGCGTGTAAACAATTAATTAATGTGACATTAATAGTTTTTAATTGTTTATTTACAAACGTTCAATTAAAAAACCGTAAAAATTAAAGTAATTACCCGCCGACACATAACAATATTCATTGTATTTATTGGTAGATAAACAATAAAATGTTTTTATTGTTTATTTACATAAACATAACGCGCATCTCAATCCGCAATGCTGGAGTAGCGAGACGGCTACTCTATATGTATAAGCCAAGCGTCAATCGGCGCTCCCCTCTACCTAGGCCCGACTGCTGTAACGAGACGTGATTCTTAAGTATAGGTGGGAGCAGCTAGAAAAACGAAGAGAGAGAGAGAGAGAGAGAAAGAGAGAGAGAGAGAGGGAGAGAGAGAGAGAGGGGGGGGGGGGGAGAGAGAGCGAGAGAAAGAGGGATAGTGTTTTTTTTAGAGAGAAGGATCCCTGATGACTTTGTTTTGTCGAAGGGCACGTGAGAGAGAGAGAGAGAGAGAGAGATAGATAGATAGATAGATATACTTTTTATTCGTCAGAAGACAAAATCTTACAATTTCATGTACATGTAGTTGTATTTATAATTAAAAAAAAAATGTCAGTCGGTTTAATATAATTGTTATCTTACTTTCACTTATTGCATATTTCTTATTAAAATAATAATTCGCTTTATCAGTTCGTCAGTTTATAAAATCTAAATGCAATGAACTAGTCACAGTCAAATATCACATAAAACGCTTCGTCAAAAAAAAAAAAAAAATAATAATACATAGAATAAAAAATAAATACAATAAAGATAACATATAAATAAGAAAACATACACATACTTTGCTAAATCTTTGCGTACACTATCACGTCCAAACTTAAAACACACTCATTCATAACACTTTAACAATCACGCTAATAAATACATTCACACTTAATTAACACTAAAAATATTTAATAAATAAATAAATAAAATAATAAATAAATACGTCGAATACATAAATAAACAAGATAAATAATTAAATTAAATAAATAAATAAATAAATTTAAATAAATAAATAAGTTAAATAAATAAATAAATAAGTTTTAATAAATAAATAAATTAAATAAATAAGTTTTAATAAATAAATAAATTAAATAAATAAATAATTTAAATAAATAAAAAGCCTAAATATATAATCGACTCATTTTTTATCTCTAAACATACTCCTCACCATGTAATTGTTTAAGGTGCCTGCTAAACGCCGTTTTAAATTTACAAAAAGATGGCAGGCACCTCACACTGCTCGGGAGCGAATTCCAGAGGTGCGCACCTTGAACTCTGAATGAAAAAAGGCCCTTATCGGTGCGCGACCCCGGAACCGAGAGCTCTTTCATACCACCCCTACTTGAAGTCCTGGCCTGGTTTTTTTCAAAGAGGGCAGTAAGATACGGTGGCTGCCGCATGACAACCGCTTTGTAAAGCAGCAGCCCCATAAAATACTCCCTCCTCACCTTCAAATCTAACCAGTCCAGTTTTTTCCTGTAGGCGGTGATATGCTCATCCCGCCTAACACCACATATGTATCTCACACATGCATTCTGCAGACGTTGTAGTCGTGTCTGGAGCTCCCCTGACACATCAAGAAGAACCACTGAGCAATAATCTAAGTGAGGTAGTACCAGTGCACATGCCAGCTGCTTCCTCAGTATCTCTGTGGTGCTTGAACGGAAAAGTTTTAAGCTATACAGAGCCCTATTTACCTTTCTACTGACCGCATTCAGTTGCGGCTTCCATGTCAACCCTCCGTCCATCACCACGCCGAGGTTGGTGACTGTATCGACAAAGGGAACGTGTACGCCGGTCTGTATCTCAATGCCTTGCAAGTCGAGGCTCTGAACCTGTTTGATGTTGTGATCAGATCCAAAAATGATCGCCTTTGTCTTGCCGACATTGAGGCGCAGGCCAGCTGACGTTGCCCAGTTCGACACTGCTTGTGCTACAGCCGACATGCGACCGATACCATCACGAAGACCTTTCAGGGTCACTTGTGTGTAGGTTTGCAAGTCGTCAGCGTAAAGTATGTGTTCGACACCATCTAAGTCGAGTGCGTCTTGTAAGTCGTTTATGTACAGGCTGAAAAGCAGGGGTCCCAGGACTGAGCCCTGTGGAACGCCAAGATTGGTGGTTAGCCAACCTGAATCCCCGTTTGTGATTGTGACGACTTTCTGTCGTCTCCCCATGATATATGACTTAAGCCACAGGAGAACACTCCTGGAGAATCCCATGCGCATCAGCTTACGCAGCAGTTTAGTGTGTGAGATGGTGTCGAATGCTTTGCTAAAATCAAACATTAACAAAATAGTCAATAGTTTTTTGTTGTTGTCAATGCCTGATCTTATGTCCTCCGTCAGTTTCAGTAGTGCTGTCTGTGTACTGTGATTCTGTCGAAAACCAGTCTGCATCGGGTCCAAAGTATTATTTTCTCGTAAGAAGTTGGTTATTTGGTCGTGTACGATTTTTTCAAGGACCTTAGAAAGGAAACTCAGCAGGGCAATTGGTCGGAAATCTGACACCGTAGATGGGACAGGTTTCTTCTTCAAAGGCACCAACCGAGCTCCCCTCCAAGCTCCCGGAAAAATGCCACTGGACAGAGAGGAGTTAAAGATCTTAACAATATGATCTCCCACAAACGGAAGAGCCTTAGCCACTATACTTTGGGGAATGTCGTCTTCCCCTCTGGCTTGTGATGAGAAGTGGGCAACAGCCAGAACCACGTCCGAGAAGCTGACTTCTCGGAAAACAAAACCGTCATCACTGGCAGTGGTCAGGACGCTGTCAAGTTCTTCATCACCCTCATTTTGGGAGATCGACACCCCTGCAAAGTGGGCATTGAGCTCTTCCGGTGAGAAACCATGAAGCTCCTCTCTTGTCTTTGGCAGAAGTCCCAGAGCCTTGGTGGATTTGTTTTCTTTTTCGGTATGAATTCTTTTAACGGTGCAATTTTATCTATCACAGCCATGAGGTTGACACTGAGGCACTCTAATTGACTGTCAACACTCGCCGCGGGACCATCGATCCGCGACCAATCACAGTCAGCTAGGCGAGACAGGAGGTCGCCTTGCTGGATCGACTTAAAATCCCTGTAGCTGAATGATTCAACCACAGGGGATGCAGCAGTTTCGACCCCAATCTCGACCTCTATGATGTTATGATGACTGGGAAAAGGCGCCGGCCGATTGTCCCTGCTCAGTACAACGTCATTATTATCTGTCAAGATCACATCAACCCACGTGTGAGAATCCGTGAGATGATGAGTCGCACCATGATCAATTATTTGAAGGTTAAGATCATCAGCCAACCGCCTAACAAATTTTGCATCGGCTGACGTTCCGAGTAGGTTCGCATTCAGATCTCCCATAATAATTTTGTGACTAAAGTCTTGAGTATGTATCGTCAGTTTGTCTATTAAGTCCGAGCCCTGTAAAAACGGTACGTGTGGTGGTCTGTATATTAAAGCAACAAAGACGGGGGGAAGGCTGCCCTGCTGAACACTGCACATTAAATATTCAGGTATAAATGGTCTGCCCTCCTGTGTTGTTGGAGAACTGCTTAGTAAATTTGCCTTGAAAGTGTTATGAATGTACAGGACTAGCCCGCCTCCTAGTTTGTTGCGATCAAGTCTAAGTAGTGAGTAGTCATCGATCTGAATGAGATCACTCCCAACATCAGGGTCAAGGTGCGACTCAGCAACCCCAAAGAGATGGTAGGTAGGACGAGCTGAAAGGTGTTGTTTAATCATGCCAATGTGCCCCTTCAGTGAGGTAACATTGACAAAACCTGCCCTCAGTCCCTTACAGTGAACCCCCCCAGCAGTGTCTGCGGATAGTCAATTTTTTGCAGCAGTTGACGGAATTACATTATTATCAATTTCGATTTCATTATCAACAGTTTTTTTTTCAGTATTTACAGTTTGAGATGGTTGATTAATGGCATATGATGCCACAATTGTCTGTAAATCAGCCGCAGATGAAAATTCATGAGAGACATCGCCATCGCGCCTCTTCACCAGGAAACGGCCCCCTCTATGCCAAACATATTTAAAATTAAGTCTCATCGCAAGGGCCTTGAGACTTCTATATTTAATAAAACATTCTTTTGTTAACAATTCATTTATAAAAATTTTCCCATTTATAATCCCATCCCTTGTGTCCTGGTCAAGAGCTGCAATGTCGACATCTCTAGCATGAAAGCCAGTGATAAGCTTTTTGGCTCGCATTATTCTCTCGCCTAACGCACTGCTGGAAAGGGTAACAACCCATGGTGACCTTCTACGTTCGCTGTTTGTATCTGCTAATGCCGCAGCTGTCGATTCTTCTGACCGAAGCAGGCGTGTGCCTATTATATCAATTTTTTGTGTTGATGGAAGGACACGGCACAGTATCGCGTGTGCGACGTCAACACGCTTAGAGACATCACCGTCGAAAATGTTTGAAATAATGAGCTCCGTATTACCGCTTTTAATGTTTTTACTGTGCATTGTCCCCCCATCAATCGTTTGCACCCGCGTGCTTCGTGCAGGTGATGCCGCAGCGTTAGCATTGTCGTTATTATAATTGTTCAAACGCCTAGACATTTTATTTCTACTATTTACAATCTGGATAAACCCGTCATTATTGCTTTCACAATTGTCAATTGTTTCGCTTATATCACTATAATTGTCAAGTAAGGTACTATTCGTAGCAGACGCATTATTATTAGCAGTATTACATTTTTTTGTACTTATAAGAGAAACGGTATTGTTTTGTGTACTGGGTAGTACTGCGATTTTTTGGAATTCTATTTTATTTAGTATGAGTTTGTTATCTTTTTGGATGTTCTCAACATTTCTTTCAATTTTCTCAATAGTAGTAGTATATACAGAGGTAAAATCTTCTTTTGTTATTATTTTTTCTATTTTTGTTATTATTTCCTTGTTGTCAAGTTCAACTCTATTGATTTTGTTTGTTAAATTTAGGAAATCGTTTTCAAAAGTGTTTAATACAAGATTATCAATTTTAGTCTGTGACTCGAGATTTGTCTGCTCTAGATTATCGATTTTATCAATTAACATATTGTAATGTACCTCTGTATTGGTCAATAAAGTGTTCGTTTCTACGTTATTATCATGTAATTTTTTATTTTTAATTTTTAGGTTATCTATTTCTTGATAAAGCACTTGCTTCTCCTTTTTCATCTCCTCCAGCTGGGAGTGTTGTTTCGACAGTTTTTCCTCAATTTTTTGCAGCTTAGAGTCAATTGAAAGTGCTAAAGTATGTATTGCTGGTAACGTATTTAGCCTATTTACAATTGCCTCCAATCTGCCTTCAATAGAGGTGCAATGTCTAGCAAGTGCATTATCAATGTTTCTTGAAGTAGAATTCGCGTACTCCACTAGGCAGGAGACCGTTGTTCCCTTTTTTAACGCGGTACTATCTAGCATACGGATGACTGACGCATTTATATCATTAATACTGCTGTTATTTTTGGAGAAGGAGGACTGTGAAGTATTATTAGCTCGGTCCGCATTCTTGGCCGTGACGTCACTCGGGGATTCCCCACTGTGCTCTGCTCCTATACTGGAAATGGGCGGGCCTAGTGACGTCACAGGAGACTGTGAGGCCAACCGGAGTAGGCTGCTGGTGGGGGCGGGGCTTAGCCCCTGCAACGGAGAGAGTGAGGAGTTGGTGGGCGCGGCCTTGCTCGCCTGATTGGTGCGAGCAGCTGTTGCAGGCCTTTTATTGGCCGGAGTGGACGCGGCTAGCTCCTTCTCTTTCCCACTCATATTTTTGCTGGCGTTCGTCGCGCGCGCGACTGCCGACTCGAACATCGACCTCTTCGAGTCGATACATGCCTGGCACGCTACCGCTTTAGTATGTAGCTGCAATGCGTTCCTTTGTACGCGGGTAAGCACTGCAAGAGGCTTGCACGCCGGATGGTAAGTAATATCGCATATGCAGCACTTACGTAGCGAGTTGCTGCTCCTAGGAACCTCCCCGCAGATGGCGCAGTTGTCGACCATGGTGTTAGTGGCGACAAAGATGAGTCGTGGAAGGTACTGATGGTGTGTCTAGGATGCAGCAGGTGTCGCCTCGGTGGTCACGTAGTTGTAGTTCGAGTCGGCAGATGGCGCCTTGATAGTATGGCGCTGCGTGCTGTGTGTCCAGAATGAAGTGGTACCTCTGGATTATGCTTCGTGCTTGGCTCCCGCCACTCTGCCGTATTCACCTCTCTTAACCTCAAAAAACACCTGGCCGGGTGTTGTTGCTTGGATGTTGAAAACTGTGCCGATGGACCAGTGGAAGCTGTGATTTATTATCACAGCTATGGTTGGAATGTTCCACTGTGCAGGCACCACAACAGACCGGCTCACAGGCGCAGGAGGCAGCAGAGTGCGGTGTAAATGCAGGAGCCAAAACACGAGCAGGTGCACCTAGCAGACGCGCGACGGACGAGAGAGAGAGAGAGAGAGAGATAGATAGATAGATAGATATACTTTTTATTTTGATATTATCAAAAATATGGTACAGAAATTATGTACATAATAAGATTAAATTAACGTATTTGTCACAAAATAAGATTTTTTAAGTCACATAATCATGTTATCACATTTTGTTACATTTCGAGCAGGTACAGTCAGTTCTTAAAATTAGCATACGCACGATTTACAGTAAATATTTATCACGTCAATTTTAAAATATACACACACACTACAGTTACATTCATGCATCCAATCACGCCTATAAATACATTAAATAAACAATTAAATAAATAGATAAGTAAATAAATAAATAAATAAATAGATAAATAAATAAACAAACAAATAAATAAATAAATAAATAAATAAATAAATAAGTAAATAGATAAATAAATAAACAAACAAATAAATAAATAAATAAATAAATAGATAAATAAATAAACAAACAAATAAATAAATAAATAAATAAATAGATAAATAAATAAAAATAAATAATAAACATATAGGTAAATAAATATGTAAATACATAAATAAGTACACAAGAGAGAGAGAGAGAGAGAAAGACAGAGAGAGTATAGCGCACGCTGGGCCCCTCTCTTTCCGAGGGAGCTGAGGCCGGCGGCTTCGTACAGCGAAGAAGAAGAAGTAGAAGAAGAAAGAGAGAGCGTGCACAGCGCGCGGGGTTCCCCCCAGCGCCTGGCCGAGGGACCGGTGGCTACGGTATCGGCTGGCAGCGACGGAGCTTCGTAGGCAGGAGAGCGGGAGAGAGAGAGAGAGAGAGAGAGAGAGAGAGAGAGAGAGAGAAAGAGAGAGAGAGATTCTACTATACGTTGCCGCGAAGCTTACTCTAAATTTCAGCTTCGGGGATTATTTACGGCACGAGTGTGTGAGAAAGAGAGAGAAGCTAAAACTATGTACTTACTTTGACCTGTAAAGGATTGAAGCACAATAACATTTTAGCATTTTTATATTGTAATAAGCATTAATTAATTAATTATTTTTATTATTGTAAAAACTTAAAATTTATTACAAACACTATTTTATATTAAAAATTTTTAAAATTTACATTTTATAAAAACACACTTTTCTATGACACTTTTTTTTAATATCAGCTTTTTCGAGGATAGCCCTCAGCGACGAAGAAGGCACGCGCGCGCTCGCATGCACTCTGGAATTTACTTATACAATTCCATGGTGAATCGGGCAGTTATACTCATCTTTCTCTTCTGTTAAAGATATTTCTTTAACATCAATTGTCCGCGCCGATGCTATCAAAAATTTGAATGGCGCTTTGATTGTGTATCTTCTTTGATTGTGTTTGTACTTAAATCTTACTTGAGCCCCAACCAAACCATCTGCATTAGGGATACTATCCAAATATTCGTTGAGTATCCTCTTATGTCTGATCTTTATATTTTCGATTGCTCGAAAATATACACGAGCGTATCTGTTTCGGACCGTGTCATTAACAAAATACCGCGTACCATATACGCAGGTACTGTTTAAACACCCGTAATTCATGGTTTGTCCCGCGATGTGAAATATCTCGCTGGGTGGGTGATGTGGACACTCAATCTGTTCACGCACTTCCACAAGATAACTCGGTAGTACGTTCTTCAAGTATTTCAACATAGTTCTGCTCTCTTCTCGATGCACATTGTTGATGTTCTTAACAATTTGGATCCCTGAGAATCCTTCTAGTCTGTCTTTTAAGCGTAGATCATCTAGTACACACTCATCGTTAGCGCAGCAAGACAGTTTTTTAAAGCTTCCGAACTACAGAGCGACCAAAGCAAAACTGAAGCGAGTGTTCCGTCAACGAGCCCTCCAGCCCTAGTAAATTTTTCTACATCTCACTTTTATGAGTATTCTTGAAAGAGTAGTACTCTAGTATACCGTGAATGAATGCTCTCATAGTGCGCACGCGAACAGAGAAAAACACACACACACACCTTGACTGTGTGTGTGTATGTATTATTAATTTTATAAAAGTATATGTAAATATGTTAAATATAAGGGGAAAAATTAAAAGGTTATGGTTGAGGTAAAATTAGTTGTTTCTTTGTTTCACAATTTTAGCTTTTATTTTATTTTTATAGTGTACAAGTTCTTCTTATAAAGATATTTTACGTAGAAAACATAATTTCGGATAAATTTGTTGCAATTAAAGGTAGACAATAAGCAAATAATTCCATTAATACAATATTCAGTATGTCGAGATTAAAAATTACCATTTCCACACTCGTTTTCACTCTACTTTCAATTTCGGCTTTGCGAATAGCGTAATATTGCGCGAAAGCATTCAATTCTTTGAGAATTGAATGCTTTTTGGCATTCGTCTCATCTTCTTTTTTTAATTCACTTTTCAAAAAATCTAGTATGTATTCGACAGCACGATTAACAAAAGTAGCACACTCTTCAACATGTTTAAGGCGCGCACTACTACATTCACGCACCTGCCACAGTCCTTCGAGTGTAGCTAGCTGCATGACGATGCTTGGTGGATTATCGTGTTTCTTCTTCTTTTTGCCGGGCAGTTCGAATGTAGTGGTTCCTTCCATATCCTCGTATAGCTGCGCCTCGTGCGGCTGACCTATGTTGTTGACCTTTGTAGACGAACCGTCAGCGGGTGGTCTCTCGTCGAGGGCTATTGCTCTCGAGCCGTAAGCCATCGTAAAATTGAGGTCGTGATTAGGGAAGAAAATCTTGCATGGCTTTCCGAAATCTTGATAGAATGTATATGAGTTTTTTAAGTACGCACTCATAGCCTCCATTTTATCGATGAAAAGCTCTCAGCTGCTCGTATCCAGCGTCACGTACCGCGAGCCTGCTTCGCCAAGCTTTACGACAGGTCTATGTATCCCACCGTGATTTTCAAGGCCTATAATTACGCGCTTAGAGTGAGATCTATTGAGTGCGTAAGTACTTGGTAGCAGCAGCAAATTAGAAAGCGTCTTCGATGCAGCTTTGCAGATTGGTGTAGCGTTCTTGTTGTTAGCCATTTTTTAAAATTGATGTATATTTTTTCGCAACTACTGTACACGAGCAGAGTGGCTGCTGGTAAGCGGCTGTAGTCGATGCTCGAAACACCGTTTCTTATATCCTGCTATCTCTACCACCGCTAGTGCGAAGATTGGGTGAAAAAAAGATGTTAAAACCACTTTCTGATCTAATAAGCTCTGTGCATTGCGCAAAAATCTTTTTTATTCTCAAATATTTGCGCGCTGCGTGTTATACACATCAACACAGCTGGAAACGCTTGCTCGAGATGTTGAAAACTTAGTGCATCGTAATGCTCGACATTTATAATGCGGCGTGCCATCACTGATTCCAGATTAATGGATTTTTCACTCCCTCGTACATATATTCTGCGTGCATCCCTCGCTATGTTGTATAAGTGACGTTATAATTGGCCAAGAGAAACTTCACCTTCAAACCACTGTAGACCGTGCACATCAAGCGAACAGTAATTGTTAGTTTGACGCACGTCAGTAGGTAAATCGTTAAAACCGCATGGTGCACATACTATCCAGTTTCCGATGACGCGATTTTGTAGTGATATCGCTGCAACTTCTTTCGGTAAGAAGTTTTTATATGCATCGCGAAATCCCTGTATGTCGATAACGTAATCCATTTTAAACTTTTGAGAGGTGTGTGTATTAGCTACGACTACTGTGCGAGAAACTGATCTGATTGCGTTTTGTTTTAGACCTCATATACTCATGTCCCCACCAGGTTTTTCGTCGACGTCGTCGTCGTCAAAGTCGTTAAAGTCTTACGCATTGAAATCAGTTATGATGTGCCTGTTCGAGACAATCTCCAGAGCACTATCGTACTCAGCATAAACAATACAGTTTATGGTCGATACGAGCGCCTGCTCAAAACCCACCTCTATGCGCACACTACCCGAGCGCACGAGATTCCAGTGCGTAGCACAGTGAGCCGATAAATCAAACGTGAGATCAAAATCAGTAAGGAAATTACTTCTTGAATAATTATAACGATTAATTCCGATTCCCTCGTTGAGAAAATGTATGCCTGTGCCGGTAAAAGTGTTTGAAAGGCGTCTACATGTAGTTGAGAGTGCCATGTAAATCGTGGCTGTATAGGTTTATTCGGAATTTGTACACCGTTGACATACAGAGAGAGATATATTTAATTGAAAAAGTTTGAAAATTAAATGGATTAAATCTCCGATTTTCGTTAAATGCTCTATTGTCGAGAAAACCAATGAATAATCATTCATTCGGTAACTGCCCGAGTATGACGTTTTCAATTGCATCGCCGAGAATGCCCGCGTGAAGTGTGAACGATTTTACCTGTACACCTGTGATTGGATATTTGGCTGTGGTTTTTGCTAATGCATTGACGTGACCGAGTAAGACACCCGGGCTGATTTTAAATCTACGAATGATGAGTGTTGCTTCTTTTATATGCACTTTGAATTTACGCGTCATTGCTTCTTACTAAGCGAATTCTCATTTCTACACCGTTAATTAACATTCGTTCTTGATTCAGCAGGTCGAGATGCAAGAATGATTGCATGTCACACACGCGGCCATTGCGCGTAAAATATTGACGATTCTTTGCGCTTTTGTTCACGACTAGCGGGGCTGCAGCATTCGGCGCAGCTTCGAAAGCGTCTTTCGTATCCTCGTACCATAAACTAGACGTCAAATGCGACTTTTTAGCTGTGGGACAATAGTTGAGTAGTGACTGTATGTATGCCCTGTAGGGGTACGCGTTATTTGGTGGTGAAACGAGTTTTTGATTGAAAAATACGTCAATCTGATTAAACATGAAATACAAAAAATTATTAATTGGTGCAACTTTAGCATTTTCAGAGTCTGTATCAACGGGTATGATTTTTGCCTGAATGCACAGCATAGTGTGCGCTAGATCTATATAATCCTAGCTCGCGCTTGGGACTATAAATACCTAGGGTGCATCCCCCTCCTCGCTGAGTGACGACACAGGCTTGTAATTCAAGTAAGCACTGCTTTCTATCGATGTCTGAGATGCCGGAAGAGTAAAGAGATCCAGTTCGCTCGTCATACATTCCGTCGAATGAGTGTGTAAAAAAGCCATTTTTGCGAACGTGATAAAATTTACTTTGGTCCAAAAATATCGGTTATATTTCTAAAAGTAGTAGTAGTCGGCTTTTTTCTCTTTCTTCTCGTTGTTTGCGCCCTGCTTCTTTTAACAGCGGTGTCGCGTTTATTTTTACTCTGTTTACGCTTTTTGCGCGGAGTGCCGATGCTACCCGATACACGTGTCTTTCTTGACTGTCGCCTGCGCTTAACAGCTCTCGATATATAACCGTACCCCTTCATCATATCAGCGATTTTATTGGCGGCTTTTCTCTTTAAATTTTTGCGGGACTCTTTTGCTCGATACTTTACAGCTTCCTTGAAATTGGCACCGCTGTTTGCGACGTCGTCAAAAACATTAATATCCGCGCGTACAGCTTCTTTACCTATTGCCCGTGAGCCGGAAGCAACGTATGGAAGAATTCTGCGAAATAATCCGCCTAGCCACGCTCCTACACCACTACCGCGCTGAAACGTTGAGTCTGAAAATACGTTTCGCACACCGCCACCGCCTGTTTGATCATTGTAATAACGTATGTTGTGACTCATGTTTTACATATTTTTTAATGATTACGCCTAAAGTGAAGCGTAACCGTCAACGTTCCGTACTCAAAGGTATGCGTTGACCGTGCTAATCTTGTATATCGATAGTAATAGATCGAAAGCTATGTTGCAAAAGCGGAATGTAGTGTATAGGTGCAAGTTGTCGCACAACGTTCGCTTCCAATTTATATTTGTAGCTTCCCAAGGATACGATACGTAAAAGCGATACTTGAGTATCACCGACTGTATACGGCTCTCATATGTCTGTGTAGACATACAGCTGGTCGGGTATACCACGAGAGAGCGAAGCCGGTCTGTTGCCCAGCGCAATGACGCTACCCAAGTTCGAGGTGGTAAAAGTCCCCTTCCCTTCTCTGTGCACAGCATCTTCAAAACCGAATACACGCCTTATTTTTTTGTTAAACTGCGCGTAATGCGTCTGATCATATGCGCATTGTCAATGCAGAGTATAATAGCTTTTTTGCAAAATTGCCAGTACGAGCATTAAATAATTGTGAATCCCATTCGATTTGTTTATTTCTGCGGCTAATTGGTCAATATTTTCATAAATACCGTGTGCAAAAAAATATATTTCTTCGTGCTCTTTATTATCCAATTTAAAATTGTAAAATGCCTCATACTCGTTGATATGCGTAATCGTACACGATACGTGAATTTCTGCGAGGCTAACGTTCCAATCACCAGTTAGTTTTATTTCGCGCTACAAATGAGTAGTAAAACAGCTTGTTGCATTATCGTTGTAGAACATTAGGCTGCTATTTGAGGGTATAACAAGATATAATTCGTCGGTGTTCTCCATTTTCTTAAATACTCTCGAGATCGGGCGCTTTTATCCAAGAATTGAATTTATCCGGATAACCTTGCCACTTTACGAACACTTGCTTATTCGATCCGCGCCCCTTTGTACGAATGACACGTTCTATCTTGAAAACCTCATCCGCTGTCATGCGGCTTTTACCAACGGGCGCCAGCTCCTCTGTATAGAAAAATCCGTCATTTACCTCGCCGTTCAAGTCTTCTAAGATAAATGTGCGGAAATTTTGACGTTTTGATACGTGTTTTATCTTGCATATTTCATCGATGAAATTTTTTTCATAACCTTTCTCAAAGGTATTTAAGTTCGACTGATGCGTACATAATCGTCGGGTGCGTTTTAGCTGTGACGTTAAACGCCCTCTGTTTTTTACTGATACTTTGTTATCGCGCCCGTCTTTTTAAATTTTTGCTTGCTTTTATAGCGTTATTTATATTAACTTCCGAGGGTCTCATTTTTATGCCAGTGTGTAAAATGTGATTGTAAGCATAAATAATCTTTTGCACTACATCAATGTAACGTTGGGTGTTTTTGTGCGAAAAGTATCGCCACATGCGTTCGCGTATCGTTCTGTTGAACCTTTCTACTACAGCTGCTTTCATGTCGGGATTTCTCGCGACTCGGAAGTGTATATCGTGTTTCTTTAGAAGGCCTTGGAAGGCCGAGCCGACGAACTCCTTGCCTCGGTCCGACTGTAAATAGAGGGGCTTTCGACCTACCGCTCTCTTGAGAATTTTTTGAAACGCCGTTACCACGTTATGGGCAGTTTTATCACGCAGTACTTCAACCCACGAAAATTTACTGAGTACGTCGACGACGACTAGAAGGTAATAGTAGCCGTCGTTATATTCTTTTATTGTAGTTAATTGTAGCAAATCGCATTCCCATAAATGGTCGATATTTTTAACGTTATACCGCAATCTAGGGAATTTTCGACGTACGGGTCGACGAAGAGAGTAAACGTCTTAATTACTCCACCATTCATAAATTCTTTTTTTCTCTTGTTCGTTAGTCAGAGATTTACCCTTTTTGATGAGACGTATGAGATTTCGCGCACCCGCGTATCGCTCTTCGTGCGAGAGATCGTAATATTGCTTTACATAATTCATGTTACATGTCCAATCTAAGCCGCTTTTTCTTTGCAGCGGTCCTCGTCAACGCGGGTGATACGATTGGCTCTCTGTATAAATCTATTTTAATTAAGCGGCGTTTAGCGGTATTTAAAGGTGCTGTTAATCTTTGCGCGATTTTAAAAATTTCCATATTTCCTATTAAAATGCTCGGAGTATCCGATGTTTTGATGAATATCGCGAATTCAGCACGCCCGTTGGGTGCGTCATCCTCGCCCAACCCTGCCTCCCCATCCGATTTCTTATTTTTTTGCTTCTTTTTAACAGCATCATTGAGCAACTCAATGATATTCGATCGTTCGATCTTTCTCCCGTCTATCGTAACCACTCCGGCATTATTCTACGTAATTCGTTCTGGCGCTGAAGATTTCCAATGCCAAAGTAAAAGTTTTGCTTTTCGCTCGTAAGTCTTAGGCACGCTTTCTAGTATATCTTCTTGAGTGAGCGGGGTAAGCCCGTCATCGATCTCATCTAGCTCGCGCTCTGAATCACGCTAGCTGATACATTCGTTCTCTTTAAAAAATAAATATCGCCGTAAAACTTGCAAATAATTCATAAATTTTTCGCGTTCATTTAAATTTTTTTTCGAATGTAGGAGATCGTGCATTTCAGAGTCCAGCCTAGATAAATTATCGCCACAGGTCTGCATGGAATTTTCATTCGTGCAAGTCGAGGCTGGCTGAGGTGACGGCGGCAGCGGCTCGAGCACTGGTGGCCTCTTAGGCCCCGCTCCGCCTTTCATTCGTTCGAGCGACTCTTCAGGCACAAGAATCATCTTGCGCGCTCGATCCATACTCCCTCCCCCACAACCACTAATCACTGTGAATTACCGCCGAATAATTTTAAAATAAGGGTACCGACTATAGGTGCTAGTAACAGAGGTAAAAATCCACCACCGTTTTGCAGTAAAATTCGTTTTCTTTTTTGCCAACCTACTACACTATCGCGCGATTTTATACTTCTTTATTACGTACCAATTTACGCAGAACGTGCCTGTGTCTGATCAAACACTTTTTTGTGACTCTTTAAGTTCGACAATGCCGTGCAAAACGTTCAAAATATATTCATATACACACTTTATCGTAGCTTTATCGGCCGCTCGAAGCAGGGCTTTTCGCAGTTCACCGTCAGCACAGTTCCTCAGAACAAACAGAAGTAGCGCGTTTTTCTTCGTAAAATGATTACAGGGTAGCGGGTCTCTGCGTTTATACGGGCGATACTTCGATGCTGTTTCAGCCATTGTCACTTATAGACTGATGCATAGAGGTTTCGTTCGTTTTTTATAATTGTTTCGTCTCTCTCATCGAAATTTCAAATATTTTGGCACGTATACGTAGTGCAACTCGTCGTCCGGAAATATGCAAGTACGCACGCGAAACTCATCGAGAGTAGCTTGCGAAAGATCGAGAAACAAATAAGAGTGAGGATTTCTAGTCACATCGAGATAAACTTCTTGCAAAAATTTAGGATCCTTGGGATATACTTGTCGCGCAAGATGCTGAATTTGTGCACGGTCAAACTTATATCGCGTTGCGATTTTCCCTTATGAAAAATATTTTGCGTAATAAAGATAACGCTTATATTTTTGTGATGATTATCTTTCGTAAATAAATCGAGAATTATGTCGCTCGATAACTCGCGCATCAGATCGTCGAGAATAAGAAGCTTTTTTTCTCATTATCGTGCGAGTAGTCATCCGGCTGCGGGAGCCCCTCTCGAAATCCGAGTTATGACATGGGTACTGCGCCGCCGCCGCCAGGTCTGAGCTCCGCTCGGTACGTTTCTTGCCACTCTGCGTAGTAAAACAGTATTCGATCAAAGCTTGCATCACAAATCCCGCCTGCCGCCGCCCCCGCTGTCAAGTGCGAATCCATCCTCGTAACTGATAAAAAAAAGCAATGTTGCCGAATTTTTATAACGATTGAGCGTGAAGGATAATAAAAAGAGCTTAAAAAGGAGAAAGAGAGGGAGAGGGGTATAGGTGACTACCGCGGCGGCGGCGCGACGCGGGCACGCGTATAGTAGCTAACGCGCGCGCACGTTCCGTGTGGCTAAGCTCATCACTGCGGTGTAAAAGCTAGTACTGCGTGCGCGCGCACACGCCCGCGTGGGGCTAAGCTTATGTGAGCACGTGCATATGTTATATTATGCAGATACATACATATGATACATACACGTAAAGAAAAAATAAATATTTGATTAGAATAAATTTATTTTCATAATTTTATTAAACATTTTACATAATAGCAACTTAATTATTTAGTGCTTGTAGCCAAAAGGTAAAGACAAACTTCGCGAAACGCGTCGTCTTTTCTTCAAAACAATGCAACACGTTTTCGTTTCATCGGGGGTTAGAACGTCATTTTTTTCATCGTAAAATGTACGATCGAGGAGAACTTTAATACTTTCAAAATTTATTTTTTTAGAATTCATAAAATTTAAACATATTTCCTTGATTTTGCAACACTCTGTAGTAACGCACCCGTAGAGGGGATGAGTGCTCGAAATGCGTAAAATTTTGGGCCGCCGGATAGAAACGTATGTATGTAGGTTCCTTCCCCGCAACATTTGAACTCATTCATCATATCACCTAATAAAGAGCCGAGAGGGGGTCTGTATTCGTTTGCAGCACCCTCGTTACACATAAACACACATGAATCGGTGTCATAGTAAAGAATTCTCGCCGATAGGGGTTCCAGAAAACTATGTAATTTGAGACGAGCCTGTGCGGTAGTATACGTGGCAATAATGACGTATGTGTGCGGGGTCGGTGCTACAGCCTTCTCTCTAAACTGCCAATTAACATACAAAACTTTATTACTTACGGGCAATACATAGAATACTTCTTTCTCAGTGTCTACTATGAGTTTAAGAAGATCTTTTCGCGTATTTATTATTTCAGTTTGTTTCAAATTACTATGCTGGCCAAATTTACCCCAAAAAGAGTTTAAGCAGAGATTTGCAACGGCACGCAAGCCTGCATTTTTTTCTATCTTTTCGCGCTCTAAGTTGATTCCCTCATCTCGCTCGTACTCTTGCAAATATTGCATTTTACTAGTCTCATTCTCACACCAAGACGGCCAGGCGCTCGCTTGCTGCTTTATTTTCAAAAATAAGTTTATGTAACCGGCAAATAAGCCTCCTTCACCCGTGCGCGGATCGAAGCGCGTCACCCGATACTGCCAAATTATATATATTTCAGTGATTTCGTATCCAAGTTCAATGGCTTTTCTCAACTCGTCGGCCACCCATCTGCCAGTGAACTCGCGCTCGTGAATCTCTTCGTGGTTACAGTCTTCTTGTCGCATTTCTTCACAGCAAGAACAACATAGCGCGAATAATAGTCGATTATGCATTTTTATAGGTAATAAAGGTAGAAATAATTTACGCGGTGGCAAAATTTTACATTTTACGAGGCCCTCTACGCGCGCTAAATAGTTGTTTTTACCGCCCGTCAGTTCTTCACAATCCGTGCCAACGAGAATGCGTGGATGTCCGAGCGGAAACTGGCCTCTCTTACACGCGTAAGGATACAGTGAACAAATTACTGTACACGCGTAAGGATACAGTGAACAAATGTCTGTATACTTAATTTTTTGGCCTTCTTTAGCTTTGTAAAAGGTGACGATATTTTCTGTCCTGCCACCGTAAAATGCGTCGCGTGGATTTAAAGTTATTTTACTGATAAGCGGATGATTTGATATGTAACGAAAAATTTCTGAATTTTCCATTTTTATGCGTTCGAATTCACACTCCCAAATTTCACGCGTTTCGTAACAGAGAGACTTTATTTGAGCGATTTTTGCACGTGTGTTCTCGTAAGATTCGTTAAAAGAGCGACCATACATTGCAATTTTATCGCGATTATTTTTAAAACATTTTGGACATCCGTGCGTGTAGCAGCCTTGAAACTCAAAAACTGTACCCCTGTCGTGAGCATGACTTGCAGCTTCCGGGTGTAAATACCCGTCTACTAAAAATCCCTCGCTTAACCTAAACTCTCGAGCTGTTCCCGCGTGTATTATTTCTCGACCTATTTCACGCTCGCACTGCAATAACCATTCGATGGATTTCTGTGAGTGCCTGTCGGCGCGTCTGTAGCCGTTTGGTGGAATTATACCTATGCTACTGGATAATAAATTTTTTTTTCTAACTACGTGTGAACAAGCTGATGCGATCGCGGTTGCATGTACAAAAGGATTTGTATCCCCGATAGAGAGAAATATTTTTCTAAAAGCCGAACATGTGCGTCTCAAGATCTCAACGTCAGAGCGGTAATACATAAGAATTTCTCGTTCAAAGTTGAAAATATAATGAGGTGCATTCTCATTATACCAAGCGTAAAATGTATCTCTATCGCGATCTGACATTGAATCTGGTGCGTATAATATGGCCGCGGATAGTGGGCCTATATAATGTTGATTTACAAAAATAGTTTAAACTATCTGTAAACTTTGTTCGCCCGAGTTGCAATGTAATGATATTTTGACCGTTAAAAATAAGACTCGGTAAAACTTGGCTCGATTGCTCTGTTAACTCTTTTAAAATAAATTGCGCGTCAAACTCGCGAGCGTTATGCGCTATACATATTATTTGTTCAAATGTCGACTTTACACGAATGCAAATTTCTATTAATTCTTTTACCGGTTCCTTGCGAAAAATATATTCGCGAATCCCACAAGTATCGCACCATTGTGTCATATCGTCCGAATCTAGACAATCAGTACACACTTGCTGCGCTGCGCAGAGATGAGGTATGTGCACTTTTGTCGTTCTGTGATTTCGATAAGCAGTATCCCGACATGTCTCGAAATCGTAAAATATAAACAGGTATTTTTTAGAGCTGGTGGCTGGTTCTGCTCAGTTTTTTTTCTACCGTCATCGCCATTTATCGGTCGCATATAACACGTAGCATTAACTCTGTGACGCTTTCCACAAAATTTACACCAAAAAACACCGCATTCGTGTTTTCCGCGGTTACAATGCATCAACTTGCAACATTTTCTACACATTTTCAAAACATAACATAATTTTTTATTTTTTTTTTGTAAGAACCGTCTCTTTTGTGGTTTTCACGACAAACCTTATCAATGAAATCTCGGTTGCATGAATCGCATTTAATTGTATTTATACTTTCGGGTTTACGTGCAGGTGAAACGAAACAGTAAGGACACATTTGCTTACATACGTGTTGATCAACGTGATAGTAGCGTTTGTTACTAAAGGAGCAAAAAAACTTTGTTTTCGCTATCCCAGTTAAATTTAATGTTGTTTCAAAGTGGCGCGCTTCCGAATCATAAAGAAGGTTAATATTTCCATGAAACTCGATATCAGCCGTCAATAAATCGTTGCGCCCGTCAAAAAAAGCCGGCTCACCGCTTCCAAAATTATTTTTATTGTAAACAACAATTGCTATACCGTTGGGTAAAAAAAATCTTAAAAATCTTTTATCTCGTGCATTACGACACCTCCGTCGAGTATTATAACACTAGCATCACGCACGAGTTGCTCCGCCCTCTCCTTTTGCATTTTTCTACGCCCATCACAAATGACGCGCCAAGCATTTTTTATTTCCTCCGTATCGTGAGTCTTTAAAAATATCGTCATTTTGAATCGCTACAATCGATGACTTTTTAACTCTATTGATAGTTAAATTTCTTTTTCTACGTGCACCGGATTCTACCGGCATATCTATAAAAACCGATTGTAAAACAAAAGTATTATCAATTTGAAAATCCTCGTTACTTTGAGTCAAATTACTGATCAATTTCCACAAGTCTTCGTAAATAAAATTCTCGATAGGTCTGAGCGATAGACCAGAGGCACCGTGTGCAAAATATTCACTTCTCACACTTACCCCTATCAAGTCATTTTCGGACGAAGCAAGTGAGCATAAATAACAGGATTTATACGTTCTCACGGTGGATCGTATACACGAAGTAAAAATCGTCTACTTGTCACGTTAAACTTTCGTACATAATGCTCGCTCTCCTCAGCTATGACCAACCTAGTGCCAGGGGGGCGTATATCGTACGCAGCTTGATTTGGGACCCCCGCCGCCACCGTCGCCGCAGTAGCTCCGGCACCTACTTGTATCGGATATCTCTCTTGCTCGCTCTCTCGCTCGCTCGTTTGCTGCCCGATGACACATACATCGCTGTACAACCCGTCGCTTGCTGCCAGCGGCTGCTGCTGCTGATGCGGTGGTGATTATGCAGGTTCTGGCGACGGCTGTAAAGAAGGCCATAAAGAGCCCGTAGAAGAGGGTGATGAAGGTAATTCTGGACTCGGAGAAATATCGTTTGATGCATCATTGACTGAAATTTTTATCTGAAATAATCAAGTTTTACAAATACAAATCTTTATTAAATTTATTTTTTCATTAAAGTCATTGTTTTGAAGAGCCATTAAAACTTTCGCGAGCGCGTTCAAAAAGATCTGTCAAATTAGTCTCCGTATGCAGAGCAGAACTTTCGTCTTCAGCCATATCATGATACCATCTAATCTCCATTGCGCGAGGCACATCCATAACTCGTTGCATATAAACCATCAAATACTCCGGATTAGATAATGCTTCTGGTATTTCCTCTGAATTATTTAATCTTCTTCGAATGACTTTAAAAAAAAAAATATATATATATATATATATCAATGAAAAAAAAATAAAATAAAAAATTTATTTTTATTTTTAAACTTACATTCATTTACTCGACGATCCAATGGGCTGCGTTGGTCGAAAGCATGATACGTCTTTCTCCGTCCATCCTCACTAACACGATGAAACATTCTTTCCTTTAAATAAGGACGACGCATGTAAAAAGCTGTAAGCACATGAATGCGATACTGTCGGGCAGCTTCGCTATCACTTACGTCGTTGTCATTGCTGTTGCTCGTAGAAGGGGTCTTGCTTGCTAAAAGTCGCAGCACAGCACTTCTAGGGTCTCGATAATTTTGTACAATTATTTGACCAAATTGCAATCTCTCACGCGATACCTCATCATTGCCCTCATCTGATGATGTTTCATAAATCATATCATCGCTGCTACTGGGGCTGACATTTTGATCCTGTTCTACATTTAAATTTTCTGCAGATACTACATTTTCTCTATTTTCACTTTCATTATCAGAGTCAGGAATTATATGATGTTGCTGTTTCTGTTCATCTTGCTGAGAAGGTAGCCGATGTTACTGCTGCTCCTCCTCCTCCTCATACCCTTCCTCTACACGTACACCTTCCCACACTACCAATTGGTCACTTGACTCCGGAGATGCGGGAATACTGCGCGCAACGTGCTGTTGCTGCAGCTGCTGCTCGAGCTCCCCCTCACCCTCCACTTCATCCGATGCATCGGAAGGGTTGCTACTCGTTCCGATTACCGCATTATCACTTCATTCATCACATGCTGTGTCTTTATAAAATGTCGTATCACTGTCATCACTAATATCAGCTAGTAATCTGTTAAAAGCTAAAAAATTTAATTTTATTAAATATTTGTTATTAATAAAAAATTTTTAAAAAATTTTTTTTACTAACCATGCTGCTCTTTGTATGCATCCATTAAATTTTTTTAAATATTCATATTTTGCATATTCATTCTTTTGATGAACTGACCGACTAAAATTATAGATGTAGGTGTGCGCTTGAAACCCCCTTACGCAAAAAGAACGTGCCAGTCTGCGAAATCCAGACTGGTTTAGTAAAAATTTTAACGCGCGCTAATGCTATACGCATCATCGCATGCACACGCCTGCGCCTCATACGGTTGCACCTTCGCCAAACCGGGTAGCGTTCGAATCTTAATGACGATTCAATTTTAAAAATTATGTTGCGCAATTCACACTGATTTGCCTTCTTCATGCTTGCTAGATCTATCCTTGCTACTGTGCGCATTATCACTAAAAGGGTAGTCAGGTAGGCGTTATTCTTTTATAAGACTCTACAGAGCTATACTCAAAGGTGGTGGGGTGCTGTCGGAAAAGACGGTCCAGCCGTAAATTTTGATGTTTGAGTCATCTCATATACAAAGGGACTGTGACATATACAGTGGCAAATTTCGCGGCTGCCGTGTAAAAGAGAATATAACTCTTAAACTCGGACTATGCTCCGGTTCCACTGATTCATTTTTACGCGAGTGCTTCACTTCTTAGCAAAGCTATTAAATTCAGATCGTAGCACGTGCACACGTTTTGTTTTACGAAACTCGATAGTGAAAAAAGTAGAAAAATATCACACTCATACCGATCTAAATTTCCTAGAGGCGGAGGGCAAACTTCCGACGCCACCGCTAACGGATGTACAAAATATTTTTCTGTTTACAGAATACAAACCATATATGGAAAGAATCGTTCTCAAGATTTGAGTAACGCTTGCCTATTTTCTTGAAAAAAATTCATTTTGACGCGGATTTTTATTACTTATCACGAATTCAAACACTGTCTCATTGAATTCTCACATATAGGTATACGAGTAATTTTTAAACACAAAACAATACTCTTCCGGGTGGTCTCTCAGTGATTTTGTAGTGGGGTTGTCGTCGATGTCGCCGGCGACATCTCGGATTGATTTTAGACGTTCGACAGTACAGACGTATCCAAATTTCTATTATATCTGACCATGCATTCAAAAGCGATCGCTGCTCTTGAGAGTAAACTGGAACTTAAAGAAAAAAGTGTGATTAAATAAAGAAAAAATTGTATAAAAAAACAGAATTGTATAACAATATTAAAGAGTGCATCGAGAGACTGACAAGTGACATGAACCAAATGATTGATAGTATTAACGAATACTACAATCAGATCGCTGATTTAAGAGAGTACGACAGTGCGGCTCAGATTGAAGTGCTCCACTACATCAAAGCAGGAGAAAAGTGTGCCGTTTGCAATAAACGCCATCATCGTGGTACACGACTGTCAATGAAGTAGATAGGATGTGGGCGGTGTACCCGCTTTCGATGCAATGACTGCCGGACACGCGCGTACAACTGCGTGTTTACGGGTGATTCGCCAGCTTCGCCGGAGCCGGACGACCGGGGCCTTCCAGTGCTCCCGCGCGAATATCAACCATCGCCGAGGGTTGTCGATGAAGAAGAGATTAATCAAGAAGAAGAACCACTTGACTTATCACTCAAGCATGAATTCATGAAAGTGTTGCGGTTAAAAAAGTGTCAATAAAAATGTGCCATAAAATGTATATTTTTATAAAATGTAAAATTTTATAAAACTTTAATATAAAATAGTTTTTGTAATAAATTTTAAGTTTTTACAATAATAAAAATAATTAATTAATTATTTCTTATTACAATATAAAAATGTTATTGTGATTCAATCCTTTACAGGTCAACGTAAGTACATAGTTTTAGCTTCTCTCTCTTCCTCACACACTCGTGCAGTAATTAATCCCCGAAGCTGAAATTTAGAGTAAGCTTCGCGGCAACGTATAGGAATCTCTCTCTCTCTCTATCTCTCTCTCTCTCTCTCTCTTACTCTTTCTCTCTCCTGCCTACGAAGCTCCGTCGCTGCCAGACGATACCGTAGCCACCGGTCCCTCGGCTAGGCGCTGGGAGGGAACCCCGCGCGCTATGCACGCTCTCTCTTTCTTCTTCTTCTTCTTCTTCCTCGCTGTACGCAGCCGCCGAGCTCAGCTCCCTCGGACAGCGGGGAGCCCCGCGTGCACTATGTATGCTCTCTCTCTGTCTCTCTCTCTCTCTCTCTCTTCGTCTTTCTCGCTGCTCCCACCTACACTCAACAATTTCGTCTCGCTATAGCAGTCGGGCCTAGGTAGAGGGGAGCGCCGATTGGCGCCTGGCTTATATATATAGAGTAGCCGTCTCGCTACTTTAACATTGTGGATTGGGATGCGCGTTATGTTTACGTAAATAAACAATAAAAACATTTTATTGTTTATCTACCAATAAATACAATCATATTGTTATGTATCGGCGGATAATTACTTTAATTTTTACGGTTTTTTAATTGAATCTTTATGTAAACAAACAATTAATAATCTATTAATGTCACATTAATTAATTGTTTACACGCTCCCCATATACTACTCACGCACGCACACACACCACACAAATACCCATATACATACGTTTTCTAAAAATAGTGTATTATGATTCTTTAAGTTTCAAAACATGTATCAAACATATTTTTAGCAAAACTGTTTTTTTTTACTATCACAAAGTTCATCTGTAAGGAAGCAATTAATTTCATACATGATTATATGAATTCATATCAATATACAATTTAAACCGAAATTTTCCGTTTAATCCCATTAAAAAAAATAACAGAATTGAATTGTGATTTTTAGATCGTAAAATCCCCATTGAAACCGTTTTAAGAATGAACTTAATGGGCTTTAATGGAATTTTGATATTGTGATGTTCTGTCAGAATTAAAGGAGAAATGTACTGTTGGAAATATTTCTTTTATAACTGATATTTTAAAATTTGCTAATTAAAGTACTATTTAATAGGATTTAATAGAAATAATTATTTTAATACTGTTGGGTAGAAGGATTTTATAGTCAAAAAAGCGATTTAATTTTTAATAGAATTCAATAGGATCAAAGATATACTGTTCTTAAACTGGATTGTACAGTGATACTACCAGTAAAATATCTTTGCAATTTATTAGATTGAATAGAAATGAAAATATTTTGCTTCCTCATAAAGGAAGCTTTGTGATGGTAAAAAAAGAGTTTTGCTAAAAACATGTTAGAAACATGTTTTGAGACATTAGGAGTCAAAATACACTATTTTTAGAAAAAGTCTGTATCTGTGTGCGTGCGTGCGTTTGTGCGTACGTGTGTGTGTGCGTGCGTGCGTGCGTGCGTGCGCGCGCGTGCGTGTGTGTGTGTGTGTGTGTGTGTGGACGGATGTGTATGAAGATTACTCTGTACAATTACCGTTAAAATTAATATTTCAGGACTGAATGATTTTGTTTTTTTTTTAAGGAAGGGGACTGTAAAATATTTTCTGTTGTTTCTCCATGTTTTTTTGTCTCTTTAGAGGTTTTTCGATATTTGAGTTTTAGTATTTTGGGTTTTTTGTTTTTTTATTCCTTCCGAAATTTTCCAGAAAGGTAGCTTTTTACAATCTCTTGAGACTGTTAGAAGTGCATTATAACGACCTTTACATGCTGAGTTATTTGAGGTTATGTTTATTCTTTTAATTTTTTTTATTGTTTAAATCTCGAGAACGGCGCGGTAATTTTCTGCAACCCAGGGCTCAATGTTTCATTTTTAATGAACATTCTGAATTAAGAAGAAATTTTGAGGTTCATCGATCCGTTTTTGTTTTACAGTGATTTATTTATTTTATGATGTTACGATATTTTGAAATCGATAAGGCAAATTATTTTTGTATTTTAGAAATAATATGTTTGTTTAATTCTTTCTCTTTTTGTAATTATTGGCCATGTGTCCCCTCTTTTTGGGACTCCGATATGTCACAAAGCATATGTGATTTTGCATTTTACATTTGTATTTTATATACTTGTTTGTTGTGTTGTGCGATGTCGGTAGAACGAAACTCAGACACTTTTGAGGAGGCTTTATGGGCGCATACGTCCTGCTCCAAAGCACAATGCGTATTTGAAGATCTTTTCCAGACGAAAAACGCGAATCATAAATTCTCGAGAATTTTCACCGGGAATCGAACCTTTAACAACTCGAGCGTCTTGTATCGGTAGGCAAGCGTTTTACCCACTGAACCAAGGGGGGCTCTATGATCGCTTCATTTTACATTTGAAAGAGTATAAAATTACTTATAAACGGTGATATTTCTGTTTTTAAAACTTTTTCATTGATATTTTGAAATATTGATTGGAAAGGTTTTTGAAGCTTAATGAAATAATGTATATCAGTATTTTTTATGTTTTATTTTATATAAATCTGGGTAAAAATGATACGTATGAACGATCTAATTATGTGATTTTAGATGTTGTTGAATTCAAATTCGAGGTGAAATATATACAATTAAAATTATTCATTTAAAAAAATAATGGTACTGAAAACTGCTTGGTGGTCCTATAGTAAAATTTTACAAAAAACTCGATTTTTTTATTTCATTTTCTGATACTTTGTACATTTTTAGAACAGAAAATGATTTTTTATTGGCAATATTGGCCATAAACATAATTTTAATGAGCTTAATGGTTATTTATACGTATTTTTGTTCTGACCTTTATTACACACAATCCAGCGTGTTCCTACACTAACCGAATCCAAACTCGTGTCTAAATCTACTCTATAATATGCATACAAACTTTAGTAAACATAGAAATTATTAAAAAAATATTTTCATAGATATTCTGCGATAGAAATATTGTTTTAAAATCATCCAAAAATTATTTCTTTTTTTTACAAAAGTGCGGTTTTATCCTTTTATGGTTTTCCAATGTTAAGCAAGTCCAATGTTATGCGCATAGGATTACAATGAATTAATTTGAAACGTTAAGGGTATCTTACTCAACTCATTCGCATTACAACCATGAACCGATTTTTCAAAAAAACATTTTTAAGAAAGTGTTATCCATCAATAGAGTTAAAAATGTCGTTTTTTTAGGTTATTTTTACAATGAAAATTCAATATAATTTTATTTTTATAAATTTGGAGTTTACAGTTCTACGTGGAACATATGTTAGGTATTACATTTTTTTCAAATGCTATACTTGAACTCCTATGCGCAAGAACAGTTATGAATAAAAAACAGTTATGAAAAAAAACTTTCTTTTTGGGTAACAAATATAACTTTTAAACTACCAATTTAAAAAAAATGTTATCATGTAACTAGCAAATTTTTCAAAGTACTATAGGACCACCTTAAAACAAATTTAATTTATATACAGATCTAAATTAAAAATATAAATGTATATATATATATATATATATATATATATATATATATATATATATATATATATATATATATATGGGTCAATCCATGCCAAAACGCACACGGCTCTGCCCAAAAATGGTAAAGACTTAGAAAAACTTGTATAGGGTCCAAATTTAGAGTTTTTTATGTGGAATCATAGCTATGTGGCGCTTTTCAAAATTTTCAAAATGGCGGTCCCAAAAACCCGATTTTCTGACCAGTTTTCCGAAAATTTTTCAATTAATCGTTCATAAAAATATAGATAAAAGACGAAAATCGTCAGTAAAGGTCATTTTATATGTTTTCGGGTACGCTGAATCCGAATCCGCTGACCGTTTAACCTTATCACTCAAGGATTTGCTCTAACCTCAAAAAATACATCAAAAACGCTCAAACAGGCATGATTATGGCTAGATAAAGGTTCTTGACGATGCATTTGTTCGTTTCAAGGGTCGCGTATTTAAATCCAAGGTCCGTTCAGCGCGTTCAGTCCAAAATTTGCCCCTAGCCTCAAAATATTTTTCAATAACGCTCAAATAGGCATGATTACGGTCAGATTAAGGATCGTGACCATAAATTTATACGTTTTCGAGATCGCTGATTTTAAGTCTAAGGTCCGTTTAGCCCGACAAGCCCAAAATTTGTCGCTAACCTCAAAAAGTACTTCAAAAATGCTCAGCGGGCATGATGACGGCCAGATGAAGAATCGTGACCATATATTTATACGTTTTTGGGGTCACTGATTTCAAATCCGAAGTCGGTTTAGTTCCATCATCTAAAAATTTGTTTTTAACCTAAAAAAATACCTGACAAATGCTCAAATGGGCAGGTTCATGGCCAGAAATGGACGGTTATACTCTCAATATGCACTCGTACATATAGACGTATAGTTCTCACACGCATATAAAAACAGTATTTGCATTGACTTTGAGCTAGCTTTCCATGATCATGACTTCAAAAAGGAAGAAGTCTTTTCGAACAGATCGCTGTTGCAATCCGTTCAAATTGGTATCTCACATAGGGAAATCATTACGACCACTACCAGCTAGGCTTTGCAGACATTGCGGGCTTGCTTCTGCTGAGAATATGATTTGCAGTGGATGTAGGAAAATATCATATACTAGTAATGATACTCATAATGAAGACGGGAACCAGAATTCCAACAATGATGATACTTATGATGAAAACGTGAATGACAATTTGAACAATACTTCTGTATCTAACAGTGCAAATTAAGATAGCCTAGAGAAGAATGTGCAATTAGATCTTGACAGTTCGACTTCTTCAAATGCTGAGGAATACCTCCATGAAATCATCGAAGGTTTAAGAGAAAAATTTTCATCGTTGTCAGAGCACGATCCCGACAGGATAGCTATATGAACCATACTGCCATCAAAATGGTCAATAGAGAAGATTTATTCTCTATTCAATACTACGACTTACTCCATTAGAAAAGCTAAAGAATTAAAAGCCACGAATGGCTCTTTTTCTAGACCACCCCCAAAAATACGTAAATCGCTGCCACAAACTACGGTTAATAGAGTGAAACAATTCTATGAATGTGATTCTAACAGCAGAATTCTCCCAGGATATAGAAATAAAAGATCTGTTGAGATTAATGGAGAAAAAGTCCTCAAACAGAAGAGACTGACATTGTTTAGCTTAAAAGAATTATATTTCAAATTCTGTGGAGAGCATCCAGATACTACTATAGGTCTTTCAAAGTTTTGCCAATTACGACCTCAAAATTGTGTTTTACCCGGAAGTAATGGTACTCATATTGTTTGCGTATGTGTGATTCATGAGAATGTCAAGCTTTTGCTCGATGCTATCAATTTATCTGACCTGATAGCTAAATCGGAATTCCCATTAAAAAACTATACCGATTGTCTTAATCTCATGGTATGTCGTAACTCAAATAGAGAATGTTTTCTTAACGAATGCAAAAACTGCCCTAATTAAGATAAGCTCAGATCCCAGCTTGAATCAGGTTTGGAAAAAGCAGACGTAAAGGATATAACTTTTAGCTCTTGGCATTCGAAAGATAGAACAACTATGATTACATCAAACACAACTACTGAAAATTTCCTCGAACTTCTTGGTCATCGGTTAAAATCATTAAAACCTCATGATTATATTAACAAACAACAAGCAGAATATTTTAAGTAATTGAAGGGAAGCTTAAAGCCAGGAGAAATTCTTATGCTACCAGATTATTCAAAGAATTTTGCTTTCGTTGTTCAAAAAGCAGCTCAAGCTTTTCACTATAATAATAATCAAGCCACAGTATATACTGTAGTTTATTATTATCGAGATGAAGGTGAATTAAAACATGGAAATATAATCGTGATTTCTGAATCAAATACTCATGACTCTGCAGTCGTGTATGTGTGTAATTCGATGGTAATTGATTACCTAAAGAAACAACACAAAGTTACAAAGATTATCTACTTTTCTGATGGAGCAAATCAACATTTTAAAAATCGATTTAATATCCAAAATTTATGTAATCATGAAAATGATTTTGGTATCAAAGCAGAATGGCATTTTTGCGCGACGGCTCACGGAAAAAGCCCACATGATGGCCTTGGTGCAACTCTTAAAATAGGAGCTAGGAACGTAAGCCTCCAAGCATCAGCAATCAACAGCATTTTAACAGCTAAGCAGCTTTATGAGTGGGCATGCCATTCAATAAAAAATATAAAGTTCTTTTATTATTAAAAAGTAACACATGGCAACACTCAAAGAAGATTAAAAAGACGATTTGAAGAGGCTCCTTCTGTCCCACAAATTTCAAGCAATCACTGTTTTATTCCACTACGAAACAAGAGTATTATTATCAGAAAATTTTCAAGTGATAAAAAGGAAGTTGCTGTAGAGATTTAAAGTATAACCGTCCATTTCTGGCCATGAACCTGCCCATTTGAGCGTTTGTCAGGTATTTTTTGAGGTTAAAAACAAATTTTTATCTGATGGAACTAAACGGACTTCGGATTTGAAATCAGTGACCCCAAAAACGTATAAATATATGGTCACGATTCTTCATCTGGCCATCATCATGCCCGCTGAGCATTTTTGAAGTACTTTTTGAGGTTAGCGACAAATTTTGGGCTTGTCGGGTTAAACGGACCTTAGACTTAAAATCAGCGATCTCGAAAATGTATAAATTTATGGTCACGATCCTTAATCTGACCGTAATCATGCCTATTTGAGCGTTTTTGAAAAATATTTTGAGGCTAGGGGCAAATTTTGGGCTGAACGAGCTGAACGGACCTTGGATTTATCTAGCCACAATCATGCCTGTTTGAGCGTTTTTGAGGTATTTTTTGAGGTTAGACTAAACCTTGGAGTGATAAGGTTAAACGGTCAGCGGATTCGGATTCAGCGTACCCGAAAACATATAAAATGACCTTTACTCACAATTTTCGTCTTTTATCTATATTTTTATGAACGATTAATTGGAAAATTTTCGGAAAACTGGTAAAAAAATCTGGTTTTTGGGACCGCCATTTTGAAAATTTTGAAAAGCGCCATATAGCTATTGATTCTAAATAAAAAAACCCTAAATTTTGACCCTATACAAGTTTTTCTAAGTCTTTACCATTTTTGGGCAGAGCCGTGTGCGTTTTGGCATGGATTGACCCATATATATATATATTAATCGTATTTATTATTCTACATACGTAATTATATATATATTACGAAACACTGACTGTCTTCAAAATAATATTTTTATTACCGATCAGGCTTCAAAATTATCCAGGCGGTGAAATGTGCAACGAATCTATTTGTACATATTTGTAGCTGTTCTTTAGAACAATACCAACAAATTTGTGTTACAGTTTTAGAAACGAATATGTTTGAGAAATAATATGAACATTTATTCATTAAAACTAATGAAAAAACACTGGGAAAATAGGCATGTTTAAATGCCGTATGTTCAAAGACGTGTTCCTTTTGTTATCATTCTTCTAAAGCAATTCCACGCCACAAATCTCTTTATTACATATATTATAATTGAAATATCCAAAGGAAATTGTCAGCATCGAATCCTTCATCGCCTGGACTATTTTGAAAGTCGTCATTTTTTTGTTTTTTTTTAACAAATTTTGAGGTATATTTCATCTTTTAAGTGGATTTTTGAGGTCTTTCTGAGCTCTTTTTCTTAGTTTTTGCATATAATATATGCTGCTAAAGTTCCAAAAGGTTTAGTGTTAATGAACAAAAAATAGATTCTCGACTGCGTCCCATCATTAATATACTTTATTATTTATACTAAAGAATCTTTACAAGCTGCTATATAATTTTCTATCTCATGGTAAATTATAAACGCTTGAACTTCGTTAAAGTGATAAACACTATTTATCCCTGTCAGTAGTTAATCTGGTATCTGGGACCGTCACAACAAACCTGATCTTTACCTACAATGACCCCGGTCTATGGCCCTACTGAGTTATCAAGGTCAGGTTTGCTCTTGTTGTGACGGTCCCAGATGTCAGATTATATATACTCCCAGTATTAGTGAAGCCAGGTTTACTATTATAATTGTCACGAATAAAGTGCTACTATCTGCGAAAGTTTAACCTGATCTTGGCCTCAAGTGGCCCCGGTCTATGACCCCCACTCAATAGTCACTTATGTTTGTTATTATTGTAACGGTACAAGATGCCAGATTATCTGTAATTCACTGTTGTAAGTTCCACACAGTTTATAATGATTTAGTGGTATTATTGATCACAATAATGAGTTAACGACGAAGCGATGTTAACACCACAGATCACCGATGAGAACTGAGGTAGGGTGCCCCGCTTTTTGGCAGTAACATTTCAAACACCCCTCCCCACTCCCCTCCAAATACACACACACACACATAGACAGACATGCACAAAACCTTAAACACACACACGCACGCACACTCATTCGCATAAACGCACGCAATCACGCACTCACGCACTCACGTACGCACGCACGCACGCACGCACGCACGCACGCACACCCACACCCACACCCACAATTAACCCTTCTTTTACCGAATTTTTGGAGCTTGTTGGTACTATAAATTGACGGTGGTTCTTGCATGCTTTATCAAACGTGGTTAATCCACTAAAATAACAAACCGATTTGATAACGGAGAGAGATACATTCTTAAGAATTGTACTAACTATACTGTACTGCATGACACTCGAACGCGAGCCAGTAGTTGGCTTATTTTGCAGCTACAGATGGTGGAAAAATGTAAGATATTATTCAAGAGACTTAAGTACATAATCAGTCTTTGTACTTTACGTACTATAATACATATGTAGAATGCGGTATTTCCGAAAATGCGAGAAAAATTACACGTGTTATTGGGGAGTGTATTAAAAGAAGAAGCATGCAAAATCTCTGGCAAGTCTACTGTATTATGTTATAGTACCAATTCGTTATTGGTAAGATTTAAATTAATAGTAGTTTAATGATATTTAAATAAAGTCCCTGTAACTCTATACCATCTGAAAATATTAGATTTGGAACAAATGATCTATGATAATGAGGAAGATGCACTTTTTGAATTCGTGCAATGGTAAGCGTAGTGTGTGCGTATGTAAGGAATATTACTATAAAAAGTGGAGATTTCGTTTTTAGGAGGCATATACCACTCAATCATAAGGACTCATTCATACTTATGTAAATAAAGCTGCAAATAAAAATAGTCTTAAGGGGTTATATCCCCCTTCTGCTCTAAAAACAAGGCTTTGTTAATTATTTTTTTTAAAGGACATTTGAGATTAAAGGTATACAAATAATATAACATTGAATTAAGCAACTCTTGAAGAAGAGAAAAAAAATTTTTATTGATATTTTTTTTACAAAATGGCGGCTGTGCAGTGATTACCGTGAACCGCTTTTTCAAAAAGGTCTTCCGCGGCGAGCAGTACAAGTCTCGTCTAACTCGACCTATAACAAAAAAAATTTTTTCTATTATCTACATGAGTTTTGCTAGTGAAGTACACATGATTATATTTTTAGAATTTTTTTTCGCAAAATGGCGATTGTTTTAACAAAAAATCGTGTTTTTGACGAAAAAAATCGACTTAAATTGTTTATAACTTTTTTTCTTGTTAATTAATCGCTAAAATCGTGTGTACTTCACTAGATAATCAAACATGAAGCTACTATTAAAATTTTAAGTCAATCGGATGTAAACTTTTTGAGTTCTACTGCTTGCCGATTTTGAAAACATGGTTTCGAGAAAAACGCGTTTGAAGTTTCAAAATGTTGTAAATCTTAAGAATCGTAAAAATACAGTCCATAATAATTTTTTTACCATCAGTCTGCTATCCCTGCACCATATAATTGTCCTTCCAGGGCCTTCATTTCCTCTTCTTCTTTTTTTTTGCCTGATGTAATGCTGCGCCTGGCCTCTTTTGCGATATCGGACATACGATGCTCAGCGGTTTTGATGCGATTGGCGTCCGTTTCCACGTAAAACTCGTACATGTTTGGTCCAACAGTCAACCCAAGAGCATTGTAAACGGCAAACAGACCCGAGAAGCCGTCATTGAAGATAATAACGGCTACGTCAGTCGCAATGTCAACTATAGTCTTACCGCTTGACACCGTCTTTGGAGCAATTGACCACACTACAGCATTAAACGATTCGTTATTGTTCTGAGTATACGCACCCAAGCAGCGTGACAGAAGGTTGTCGGAGCTGAGTTCATTATAAATGGGTTTTATTGCATTAGTCATCGAGCGGTGGAGTAGGCAATCTTTTTGTCAAGGATAGCCATCATAATAATACAAGCGTTATTTTTATCTCTCAGAATCTCTTTCATCGCGGTCAGCATGAAATCTCTTTGAACTTAAATTACATAGTTATTTTTAAAAATCATCGTGATCGTGTACAAATACAACATTTGGCCCAACAACTCTATCTAAATGATCAGAAGTTTCTGCAGAAAGCCTATTCCGACGCTGTATCTAAACCGTTTCACTATTTTCTCGTAAATTTCAAACAAGATTCCCCTGAAAAATGTCGATTTCGTACATGTCTGTTCCCGTTGGATAAGTATCTGTACATCTACGTACTGCGTAAGCAGATAATAAGTGTCAGTTCATCGGGTGACGTGTCCATCGTTCGGTTATAATGTTCGAGTAGCATCACGCTGTCCAATCAGACGCAAACATCTTGATGTATTAAAAGTTTTGTGTCACTTCAGCAGTGTTCAACGCATCGCTCTACTGCGCAAAGCAGATCCGAAACTTGTAACGTATATTTGTGAATATGTGTTGAATATCTTGAACTCCGGATACGGAAACGTCACGTCTCGACGAGGAAATGAGTATATTTACCAGCAAGTATTGCAACGTTTCTTGCGGTACAAATCTGAGGATATAGGCAATCTCAATGATTTATTTAACACCGCAATTACCGATAGTGGGTAGAGAAAAAAGGATGTGGGCAATGATGTTGATGAAGCTGTCCAACAAATTCGCGATGGAGTAAATAAAAAAATTTCGGCAAAATACAAAGAGTTTAATTCAGCGTTTACGAGGTGCTGTTAATATTAAATGGAATAATCGCGGTATATTATCGGTAGATGGCGCTTCTCTTCATTGTGCGAACATCGTGGATTTACTTAATGAGACTATGAGGTCTAGAAAAAGGTCGCTACCACGTGGTTACGACTAGTTTGTTCGCGTGCTTCAAGAAGCTGATGTGCCTCAGGAATATATTGGTAACCGGCATATTCGAAGTGCTGTTGCGGAATCGACGACCTCGACTGATTTCACCACCGAAGAGGATGATGACGATGTTGATGAGAAGGTAAATGAAGAAGAAAACGCTGCCAATGCAAATACAACTTTTTTGAATTATAAACGAGGTTTAAAGAAAAGAAGAAAAAAGCAGGAGGTGAAGAAGTTGATATAAATATTTCGGTAGCATTTCAAGCGTTACCCCAGAAAGTACGAATAAGATCCCCCAAATTACAATTATTACCACAATGGAAGCCGCTACAATAGTACAAGAAATAGATGCAACGCCATCTGGAAGTATCTTAGGCACATTAATTAGTCTCGTTTTTTTCGAAATTCATGTACCGGGCTATCAGTTCCTAGATCCTGGTACACACCTTCAAGAGCGACTGGAGCGTAGTGACGGTGGTAGAAATCCACTAGACAGAGCTTGTCTCGAGCATGATGTTGCATATTCCGAGAAAAATAAAAGTCATGCCAAAGCCGATCGGGTTTTGGCTGAACGTGCTGTTCTCGCATATTATCTGAGACATAGGACGCTGAAGAGAAGACTGTCGCTTTTATGACCGTTTTCTGCATGGTCGGTAAAATCGCATATGATAAATTTAAAACATATTAAAAATGTTATAAAACGAAGATAAGATGGGATAAAAATCACTTGGTAAGAAAAAGTGAGATGGAGAAGACGTTTGAAAATCTTTATTATGCTTACCCACACCATCAGCATATCCTGGTGGTGATAAGCTTTTACGTGCAACACATACAAATCTTCGCCTGGAAAAGGTTCAGGGATGGCTCAAGAGTCAAGATGCAAACACGATGCACAAAATGGGACGACACCGAGTTCCCTAACGGAATTACAACGGTTTTAGCCTTTATGAAGTGTGAGAAGCTGATCTAGCTGATTTTAGATCACTGAAAACTTATAATGACGGACACACCTATGTACTTGTAGTCATCGATGTGCTTTTAAAGTATGCATGGATTAAAGCTCTTTTCGATAAGGATCGATTTCATCTCAAATCATGCGGGCCGAAAGCACCTATCTCTCCGAATCAGCTCAAATTATAGTATATTATTCTACTCGGAAAATAAGCGTATACGTATTTTTTTATTTTTCGATAGCATCAAAATTGCATGTGTAACGTTTTTTTTAAAAATGACTCCTCAAATTTCGTTTCTCAAAAATCGAAAACTTTTTTCTTTTTAAATCGTTATAATTCGTCTTTTTATGGATATTTGAAAATAATTCTGTACATATTCGATGCTGTTGGTGATACTCTTTCGATCTGCGAAGTTCAAAAATTTTTTTACAAAAAATCAAGGATGATATGGCATTTTTTATAAACAATAAAAAATGCTTTTTTCTCAAAAAAGCCATCTTTTTTTACTCAATTTTTTTTTATAGATAGCTAGTCTCAATACCTATATGGTCATATACATGACATTTGGAATATTTTTGTTTTTTAAGAGATATAAACGAAATAAGAAAAAAAATTTATGTTCCCCCATAGCACTGTCGTGCAAGAAAAAATCCTATGTATTTTTCCCTTTTTTATGATTTTATTGCTTTTTCTAACTTTCCTGCTAACACGATTCTTTGAGTTGATTTTCTTCTTCTTCTGTTTCTCTTTATTGAACAATTTTGTTATAATCGATATTTGATCTATTAAATCGGTTGAATCATTTTTCATCGAATGAATTATTTTTTCCATTGCTAACAAGGCATGGGCAGAATCGTATTTTCTATCATCACTGATGACAGCA
Organism: Gastracanthus pulcherrimus; assembly: GCA_949152435.1. NCBI lineage: Eukaryota > Metazoa > Arthropoda > Insecta > Hymenoptera > Pteromalidae > Gastracanthus > Gastracanthus pulcherrimus. Next base: position 74,966,941 of record OX424575.1, read on the forward strand.
AAAGTTTTTGTTAGTTTTCCTTGATAACAAACTGCTGTGAAAATAGAGACCTGTTGATTAACCCAGTGAGTACCTTGAATAGGGTTACTGTGAATCACTTCTCAATTTTCAGCAAAATTACCATGCAGTACTAGATGACCTGAGTTAGCTGCAGCTATTTCTTTCACTTCTTTTATAGCTTTTCTTTGTATATTTTTAATATTTAAATGAACGCTTGTTTTGACTGTCCAAGAAGAAAGATCGCTAAAAAAATTGGAGATTGTTAATCTTTTCTTCACAAGATGGCCATTTTCCCACACAGCAAAAACAATCTCCTCATGTTCATTAGTTGTCTCTAATCCAAACAAACTTAGGTTGATATTTTCGAATTGCTCTTCATTCTTTAACAAAATTGTTAAATAAAGAGAAACAGAAGAAGAAGAAAATCAACTCAAAGAATCGTGTTAGCAGGAAAGTTAGAAAAAGCAATAAAATGTCTAAAAATCATAAAAAAGGGAAAAATACATAGGATTTTTTCTTGCACGACAGTGCTATGGGGGAACATAAAATTTTTTTCTTATTTCGTTTATATCTCTTAAAAAACAAAAATATTCCAAATGTCATGTATATGACCATATAGGTATTGAGACTAGATATCTATAAAAAAAAATTGAGTCAAAGAAAAGATGGCTTTTTTGAGAAAAAAGCATTTTTCATTGTTTATAAAAAATGCCAATCATCCTTGATTTTTTGTAAAAAAATTTTTGAACTTGGCAGATCGAAAGAGTATCACCAACAGCATCGAATATATACAGAATTATTTTCAAATATCCATAAAAAGACGAATTAGAACGATTTAAAAAGATGTAAAACCGTTTCCGAAGCATTGGAATGGATTTTATCGTAAAACAGTGGAAAACATCCTATATATTTTCAAACCGATAAGGGCAAAGAATTTAAGGGTCGTGAAGTTCAACATTTATTAAAGAAAAGGAACATCATTTACCGTACTGTGCGAGATCCTGACGTTAACGCTGTTGTTGTTGAACGGTTTATTAAACATTTAAAGGGACGTTTATGGCGTTACTTTCCTCATTTACACACAAAATAGTACATTGATGTCTTAGAAGATATTGTACAATCGTACAATAATTCATGGCACAACGGTATAAGAATGACACCATCCAGTGTAAATTTATATAATGCCAGTAAAGCCCGTCAAAATTTGGCGCGGCACTACTGCATCAAGCGTTCACGTCAACCTAAATACAGAGTCAATGACTTGGTTCGCCTCAGTCGTGCCAAGACTGTCTTTAATAAAACATATGAAGGAGGTTGGACACTGGAAACAAAGGGCTAAAGCTGTCGGTAGGAAAGCAATTCGAAATTATGAAACAACCTAACTTTTATCTCACTCAGAGTTATTAGATTCTTCGAAATAATATATTCATTTGTTATTTTTATGTAATACAAGTAGTTACAAGAAACTTATTATTATGCACGCATTATATCGATAACATGGATGTTTCATTATGGATCTGAACCAAACGGCAGTTGTCGAATCGTAACAAAAGATGGCACTCCAGTAGCACGACCAGAGAAATAATTTTAATTACGCCAGTAACGGTTCATATTTCTAACATATACAGTTATCGTTTAAACAACAAATTAGCAATTTTTCAAAAAGTGGACTTACTCCACTATGGTTCTGAACGGTCCAATTACGTCACAGTTGATCGTAAGCGCTATCAACAAGTTACAGGTATCAGTAGTTATCTGAAAGGTTTATATCGGCGTGCTTTACCCATGCCTAAACGAGGAGCCAAAGCTGTCGGTAAGGAAGCAATTCCTACTGGTGCGAATATTCTTGATGATGTTGTGAATCAGAAGACACCGCTCAAAGAGTCATTCCACAAACAAGTACAAAAGAGTGTGGATAATCTCAACTGCAAAGCTGATAAGGTAATGGACAGGATGATGACGATGGAGGGGTCCGGGTATAAGAAGGCACGCAAGTCGTAGAAACCGCATTCAGTCGCGGCGTTTGGAATTATAAGTATATCTAATAAGAAGACAAAGAAAAAACGCATTGATGACAAAATCTTGAACTAGATGACAGAATCAAAGCTACGTAGCAGTAATAGTGGTCGAAAAAATGTCCGAATAAAAAAGATATTTTTGAAACCTGAATAGCAAGACGGCTGTCTTACATATGTATTTTTGCGAATCATTAAAGTCGGAATTGTCACTCTTTGAATTGCCGCCAACTGGAACGGTAATTGAAAGTTCTCACTGGCTACAGTACAAACCAATATCGTCGATTTCTGATCAATAAACAAGAGTTTACGATCCCTGGAAATAGCGAGTATCTCGATTTGGCTGACATCATACTGAGTTTGCGTGTGAGCATAATACTGGTAAACCCGTAGAAACAGTAAAATAATTGTATGCATTCGTTGTTTAATCAAGTCGATGTATTCTTCAATCAGATACCTGTTTCACCACGGAATAATGCATATACTTATAGATCGTATATCGAAACTCTACTTAACTACGGTCCTTTAGAGACAAATTCACATTTCTGACACAACAGGAAAAATGGACGATAAGGAAGGGGATAATGAGGGTTTAAAGAAACGGCATAAAGTTATGGTTGATGATAAAGTAGATCTTATCGGATCACTGCACGGAGATGTATTTAATTCCGATAGACTTTTACTCTGTGGTGTTGAGGTGAGAGGAAAGAAGTCACTCCACCTTGCGTTCTGAACTAAAATTACCATTTAGAATACATACTGTGTAGGTTCGAATTTATTTTGTATGAAAAATCATCTTTTTTCAACATCAAAAAGGGCCCAAGAAGAAATGTGTCCCACCGCCTCTCGAAAGCTAAGGGACACTGTTCATAGTAGTGTCTATAGTACACTCCTTGATAAAAGTCAAGTTAGCTATTAGGTAATTGTCGTAAGCCATCAGAAAGAATAATTTTCTTCTAAATTATAGAGTACTTTGCCTGACTAGGCAGATAATAAAATATGCAGGAGAAAGAGAAGAGAGAGAGAGAGAGAGAGAGAGAGAGAGAGAGAGAGAGAGAGAGAGAGAGAGAGAGAGAGAGAGAGAGAGATATAGATAGATATACGATTTATTTGTCAATTTTGGCAAAAATACATTACATAAAAATTGTTATTTTGTCATTACATTAAGTCTTTGATCACTATCACAGTTCGTCAGTGTATAAATATAAAAATTGTTGCACAAATTTGTCATTATCTAATATCACAGTTTGTTTATATCACAGTTCCATAACAATTTCTGAAGTCTACTCATTCTTGCATACACGTACATCCATCACATCACAATTTAAAAGCAATTACAATTCAGCCGATACATACACTCATCACACACGCAGATATATTTACTCTTTATTAAAATGTACTCTTTATATTTTGTACATTACAACATTTTTCACGACTAAAAATACAGAACACGGGAGAACGGATAAATTAAAATAAAAAAATAAAAAGATACAATTAATAAATAAATAATTAAGTAAATAAATAAATAGATAAATAAATAGAAAAATAAATAAATAAATAAATAAATAAATAAATAAATAAATAAATAAATAAATAAATAAATAAATAAATAAATAAATAAATAAATAAATAAATAAATAAATAAATAAATAAATAAATAAATAAATAAATAAATAAATAAATAAATAAATAAATAAATAAATAAATAAATAAATAAATAAATAAATAAATAAATAAATAAATAAATAAATAAATAAATAAATAAATAAATAAATAAATAAATAAATAAATAAATAAATAAATAAATAAATAAATAAATAAATAAATAAATAAATAAATAAATAAATAAATAAATAAATAAATAAATAAATAAATAATTAAATAATTAAATAATTAAATAAATAAATAAATAAATAAATAAATAAATAAATAAATAAATAAATAAATAAATAAATAAATAAATAAATAAATAAATAATTAAATAAATAAATAAATAAACAAATAAATAAGTCAATAAATAAATAAATAACTACCCATGTATGTGAATTCTCCGTCATCATGAAAAAATGTCAACTTACTCACCGTGCAGTTGTCTGAGGTGCCTGCCTAACGCCGTTTTAAATTTACATAAGGACGGCAGATACCTCACATTGCAGGGGAGGGTGTTCCAGAATCGCGAACCTTGGGCTCTAAACGAATAGAGACCCTTATCAGTCCGCGAACCCGGAACCGAGAGCTCTTTCACACCGCTCCTACTGGAAGTTCTAGCTGTGTTTTTACCCAAGAGAGCCGCAAGGTACGGAGGTTGCCCCATATTTATTGCCCTATACAATAATAACCCCGCAAAGTACGCTCTTCTTTCCTTTACTGTAAGCCAGCCAAGATATTTCCTGTGAGGAGTGATGTACTCATCCCTTCTAACACCACATATGTATCTCACACATGAATTTTGAAGTCGTTGCAACTTCGTCTCGAGCTCATCAGACACATCAAGGTGAACCACGGAACAATAATCTAAGTGTGGCACTACCAGCGCGCATGCAAGCTGCTTTCTCAACGCCTGAGTTGTGCATGAACTAAAAAATCGTAGGCTGTAAAGAGCACGATTTACCTTTTTTCCAACTGCATCAACCTGCAGTTTCCACGTGAGTTTAGAGTCCATGACAACACCAAGGTTTGTGACCGAGTCAGAGAAAGGCACATGTACATCTTCCTGAAACTCAATGCCGGGCAAACCAAGATCCTGCAACCGATTGATGTTGTGCTCGGAGCCGAAAATGATCGCTTTTGTTTTGCCGACATTGAGTCGCAGTCCGGATGCTTCGGCCCACTCCGACACTGCCCGCGCAACAGCCGACATGCATCTGATACCCACATAAAGATCTCGCCATGTCACTTGAGTGTAAGTTTGCAAGTCGTCCGCGTATAGCAAGTGTTTAACATCACCACCAGTCACTACGTCTTGTAAGTCATTGATATAAAGACTGAATAGCAAGGGCCCCAGGACTGAACCCTGTGGCACACCTAGATTGGTGGTTAGCCAATCAGATTCCCCGTTGTTGTCAGTTATGACTTTTTGCCTGCAACCAAAGATGTATGATTTGATCCACAGAAGAACACTCCTGGAAAAACCCATGCGTATCAGCTTACGAAGTAATTTAGATGGTGATATAGTGTCAAACGCCTTACTAAAGTCGAACAGTAGCAGTATAGTCATTAGTTTCTTATTGTCGTTTATCCCAGTTCGTATGTCCTCGGTTAGTTTTAGTAGAGCTGTCTGGGTGCTGTGATGATGTCTGAAACCGGTTTGCAGAGGATCCAAGATATTTTTGGATCTTAAGAAATCGGTAATCTGGTTGTGTACTATCTTCTCCAGCACCTTGGAGAGAAAGCTCAATAGTGCTATTGGGCGAAAATCTGATAAAATAGGCACTGAAACCTTTTTTAGAGGCACCAAGTGAGCCCCCCTCCAAGCCCCTGGGAAGGCACCACCAGACAAAGAGGAGTTGAAGACCCTCGCTATATGATGACTTATATACGGGAGAGCCTTAGCTACAACGCTTTGGGGAATACCGTCCTCACCCCTAGCCTGCGACGAGAAATGAGCAACAGCCAGGACTACGTCCGTCACTGTAACGTCTTTGAAAACAAAGCCGTCGTCACTGGCCGAGTCCAAGATGCTACCCAAATCAACGTCACCTTCACTCTGGGAGACCGATACCCCCGCAAAGTGCGAGTTCAGCTCACCCGGCGAGAAGCCATGCAACCCCAGTCCCCGTGCCCTTGGCAGGAGCCCCAAGCCCTTTAGTTCTTTCCAAATATCCTTCTTATTTTCTAGGGCTTCAAGAATCTTATTCTGCATGTAAGTCTCCCGCGCGATTTTCATGCGTTGTTCTGCTTCGACCGCGAGAGACCGGTACTCCTGCCAAAGATTAACGTTTTTTGTGCGCTGTAGTCGTCTGCGTACGGCGTCACGTTTTTTTATTATGTGAGCCAGATCTGCGTCAATCCATGGAGGATTAGCTTTATTTTTTGGTGTAAATTGCTTCAGTGGAGCGAGTTCATCTATTGCCCCCATGAGATTGGCGCTGAGCTGTCCCAATAAATCGTCCATGTCGTTGTTGTCCAAGCAATCAAACGCCGCCCAGTCACATTTACTCAGGTAAGATAGAAGATCTTCCTGTTCTATTGTTTTAAAATCTCTGTAACTAAAAGTATCGGTGATAGGGCTATTGTTTAATTTAAAATCTATTTCAACATCTATAATTGTGTGATTGCTGGCAAAGAGCGCCGCCTGATTGCTGGCATTCAGCACCACGTCGTTGTCATCTGTCATAACGACATTTTAGATTTAAATCGTTGGCTAATCGCCTAACGAATCTTGCATCAGCCGACGTCTTTAACAGGTTCGCATTCAGATCACCCATCAAGATTTTATGGCTATAGTCCTGCGTGTATGTAGCTAGCTTATCAATTAGATCTGAATTTTGCAGGAATGGTACATGCGGTGGCCTATAAATCAGAGCAACGAATACGGGGGGAAGGTCGCCCTGTTGCACACTACACATAATATATTCAGAAATGTTCGGCGTACCATCCTGGGTGGTACGTGAGCGGCTTAGTATGGTTGCCTTAAAACTATTGTGTACATACAGGACTAACCCACCCCCAAATTTATTCCTATCTAATCTTAAAATTGAATAGCCCTTGATCTGAATGCGATTGTCGTCAATGTTTTGAGCAAGGTGCGTCTCAGCAATTCCAAGGTTGTATTTCTAATACTGTGCGGCGAAAAAGTTGTATTTGCCTTACTGGTAGGCAGGCCTATTTGATAATTTTCAATTTTACTTAAAAATTCTTGTTGTTTATGTTGAATAATTTTCAAAGTTTTCTCTATATTATTATTATTATTATTATTTATTGCAGTTTCATGATTGTTATTGCTTGTGGTCTCGTGTGCAATAATTTTTCTTATGGCCTTTAATATGTCGGAGTTGTCACTTTCAATTTTATTAACTTTATCAATTATTATTTTAAGGTCATTATCATATTTCTTTGTCTCACTATTATTTTTGACTAGATTTTTCACTTCAAAATTAGACTGCTCAATGTTATTGACTCTTTCTATAATTGCATTGTAATTAACTTCGATCTTATTCAACATATTATTTGTTATATTTTGACATGTTTCGTGCAGCTGTTTGTTTTGAATTTTTAAATCATTAATTTCATGACAAAGCACTTGCTTTTCATTTAACATCTCCTCCAGCTGGGAGTGTTGTTTTAACATCTTATCCTCTATTTTCTGCATTTTGGACCCAATTGTCAGTGCTAGAGTATGTATTGCTGGTAACGAGTCTAGCCTTTTAACAATTGCATCCAATCTGTTTTCAAGAGAGGACGAATGTCTAGTAAGTGCATTGTCTATGTTTCTAGATGTCGAATTGGCGTACTCTACCAAGCAGGAGACTGTCGTCCCTTTTTTAAAGGTAGTAGAGTCTAACATACGTATTACCGACGTATTAACATCATTTACGCTGCTGAAATTACTTGTTTGTACTGTTGATTTACATCTAGAAGCTAGTTCTTCTTTGTCCGTGGTAGATGTTGAAGGCGTCGAAACTGCCCCAGGGAGAACGATGTCGTCTTTAGCTGGCGTCGAGGTGTGTGAAAAAACACTGTCCGTATACGAAGAGTGAAGATTCAGCGCCTTCATGCCTGCAACCCGCTGTACAGCAGGCAGCGCAGGTACGAGACTCCCATGGTGTTGGCCCGCGCTGGTGCTGAGCTGATCGGTAGTACTGCCTCTTAGGCTTGCGTCAGCGTTAGAGAGAGACAGAGGCAAGCGCGGTGTAGTGGGAGCAGAGAGCACACTGGTCTGCGGCTGCCGCATCAGCGTCGTTTGCGATGATAAAGGTGTTAAAGGTGTGCCGGCGTAATATTTTCGCGGGAAAGACTAACTTGCCTCGGCATAAAAACTCGCACGAGAGAGAGAGAGAGAGAGAGAGAGAGAGAGAGAGAGAGAGAGAGAGAGAGAGAGAGAGAGAGAGAAGTCGGGGCAAGCGGAAGCTTTATTTATTAAAAGAGACAACAAGGAAATTGTACAATAAATAGAGACTCTCATAGACAAAAGAGAGAGAGAAAGGAACGCAGAATACGCCGCAAGGTATCTTAAAACGCACGCAGAGAGCTCTCTTACCTAGGTAGGCTAGAAAGACGCAGATGGACGGGCAACACGACGCAAGGTCCTGATCGCACGCTGGGGGGAAACATCTCGGTCGCGGGGTGCCTCGACGTCTCGAGGGAACAACACCTGGACCACGGGCAGTTCTAAAAGGTCCCGCCGCGTAGATTCTCGCCGATGAGGGGCGGTAGGTCGAGGGAACTCGTACGTGGCCTACCTGCCCGAGCCACACGAAGTACAGCCACACAAATACGCATACTCACACACAGCTCTGCGCAATGAACAATATTCGCACTTAATCTACGTGAGATGACCGTTCTGAAAAAAACGGATGTGTCGTATCGGGTAACGTAACGCAACGAAGAAAACCGAAGGATCAGGTCAATATACTTCTTGGGCGAGAAGTCGACCAGTCTCTGCAGGAGAGAGCTTCGTAGGCAGGAGAAAGAGAGAGAGAGAGAGAGAGAGAGAGAGAGAGAGAGAGAGAGAGAGAGAGAGAGAGAGAAGTGGAGCCGTGTGTGACTCGAAGGAACCCAGTTTTTATCTACTCGCATCATCGTCGATGTGCCCATGCGTAATGCCAAAGCAACGAGCGGCAAAAAGCGCTGCCTCAGCGTTGTGCACACAGCTCTCGCCGGATGGAGGTGTTGGGTGGCCGATTAATCTTAAAAATTCTTCTTGAAAATATAACCTGGAATATCTCGAAAAATAAAAGTCCTCATGATATGGGCAAAGAACTTAGCCGAAGGATAGTATAAAGCTACCTTTTTGAAATTTTCAGAACGAATAATGCTTTACTCAAGTTATCGTTTGCCAGAGAAAATCGATTTTTTTTACATAATGATTTTTTTCTCAATGTTCTGGTTACTTCAATTGTTTCAAAAACTTTCGATCATATATTTCAGAGAAATCACCGTTCAAACAAAAGATGACGTTTTCGTGTATAACAAAAGAATGGAAACACCATATCCGAAATTTCGGGTGGTAAAAGATAATAAGTAATTTTATGCTTTTTCAAAAGCATTTTCAATGGATCGATGATATTATTTCTAACGTAGCGTAAGAAACCCGAAAAATTAATAGTCACAAATCGAAAAACTGCTAAAAACAAAAACGAAACTTCTTTGATACTGATAGCATTATCTTGTAATTTTATATTTATCATCTCTGAAATCAATCTCTTTTTCCAATTAGTTTCCTAATTCAGAATTCTAATTTGTTATAATCCTATCATTCTCTCTGATGAGTAAAACCAATCGATTTATTAGTTATCGATTATTTATTTATAAGATACTCAAGAAATGGACTTTTCCGTTATCTTCCGTACGAACCACAGGCAAACGATCACTTCCCGTTATCTTCCGTGCGTAACGGTATAGAGATTGACATCCGTATTAATCTGTAAAGGTTTCCGTACAAGCCCGTAAGAATTCTGTAATGACTCCGTAAAACTCCGTGAGGTTTCAGTAAGAGTTCGTATGGCTTCCGTACGAGACCGTAAAGAGTTCATAAGACTCCGTAAGAATTCCGTAACAGTTCGTATGGCTCCCGTAAAGAGTCCGTAAGGCTTCCGTAAGAGATCGTTTGGCTTTCATCAGGCTTCCGTAAGAGTTCGTATGGCTTCCGTATAAGTCCGTAAACCTTCCGTAAAGTTTCCATAAGAGTCCGTAAAGCTTTCGTAAGAGTCAGTAAGGCCTCCATACGAGTTCGTATGGCTTCCGTAAAGAGTCCGTAAGGTTTCCGTAAAGCTTCCGTAAAGTTTCCGTAACAGTCCGTAAGGCCTCCCTATGAGTTCGTAAGGTTTCCGTAAGAGTTCGTAAGGTTTCCGTAAGAGTTCGTATGGCTTTCGTAAAGAGTCCGTAAGACTTCCGTAAGAGATCGTATGGCTTTCATAAGAGTCCGTAAAACGTCCATAAGATTCCGTAAGAATACGTATGGCTTCCGTAAGAGTTCGTATGGCTTCCGTATGAGTCCGTAAAGCTTACGTACGGCTTCCGCAAGAGTCCGCAAAGAGTCCGTAAGAGACCGTACGGCTTCCGTAAGAATCTGTAAGGCGTCCGTAAGAGTCCGTAAGGGTTCCGTAAAAGTCCATAAAGAGTCCGTAAGAGTCCCTAAGGCTTTAGTAAGAGTTCGTATGGCGTCCGCAAAGCTTTCGTAAAAGCTCGAATGGCGTCCGCAAAGCTTTCGTAAAAGCTCGTATGGCTTCCGTAAGAATCCGTACAGTTTCCGTATGGCTTCCGTAAGAATCCATACAGTTTGCGAATGGCTTCCGTAAGAATCCGTACAGTTTCCGTAAGGGACCGTAAAGAGTCCGTAAGAACCCATGAAGCTTCCGTAAGAATTCGTATGGCTTCCGTAAGAAACCATAAAGAGTCCATCTGGCTTCCGTAAGAGTTCATATAGGTTCCGCATGAGTCCGTAAAGCTTCTTTAAGAGACCGTGAAGAGTCCGTAGAAGTTCGTATGGCTTCCGTATAAGTCCGTAAAGCTTCCGTACAGCTTCCGTAAGAGTCCGTAACTCTTTCGGAAGAGTCCGTAAAGCCTCCGTATGAGTTCGTACGCCTTCCGTAACAGTCCGTAAAGAGTTCGTAAGAGTTACGCTTCTCATACGCTTCTGTAAGAAATCGTATGGCTTCCATAAGAGTTCATAAGAGTCCGTAAGGAGCCCTTAAGAATCTGTGAGGCTTCCATAAGCTGCCTTATGGCTTCTGTAGGAGATCGTAAAGCTTTCATAAGAGTCTGTAAAGAATCCGTAAAGAGTTCGTGAAGAGTTTGTAAGAGTCCGTAAAGAGTCCGTAAGAGTTCATATGTCTTCCGTATAAGTCCGTAGAACTTCCGCAAAGCTTCCGTAAGAGTCCATAAAGCTTCGTAAGACTCCGTAAGGCTTGCGTAAGATTTCATATGCCTACCGAAAGTCCGTAAAGAGTCCCTAAGAGTTCGTGAGGCTTCCGCAATACTTCGTACGGCTTCCGTAAGAGACTGTAAAGCTTACATAAGAATCCGTAGTGTCCGTAAGAGTCCGTAAAGAGTTTGTAAGAGTCCGTAAGAGTCCCTGAGGCTTCCGTAAGAGTCCGTAATGCTATCATAGGAGTTCGTAAGGCTTCTGTAAGAGTTCGTATGCCTTCCGTATTAGTCCGTAAAGCTTTTGTAGAGCTCGTATGGCCTCCGTAAGAGTCCGCAAAAGTCCGCACCGACGGCGCATGCCATTGCTTCCGTAAGAGTCCATGCAGAGTCTGTAAGAGTCCGTGAGGCTTCCGTAAGAATTCATATGGAGTCCGTAAGAGTCCGTAAGACTTTCTGAAGAGTACGTATGGCATACGCAAAGCTTTCGTAAAGCTCTATGGCTTCCGTAGGAGTCAGTACAGTTTCCGTAAGAGTCCGTAAAGAGGCCGTAACTGTCCGTAAAGCTTCCGTAAGAATCCGTAATGCTATCACAGGAGTTCGTAAGGCTTCTGTAAGAGTTCGTATGCCTTCCTCAATAGTCCGTAAAGCTTTTGTAGAGCTCGTATGGCTTCCGTAAGAGTCCGCAAAAGTCCACACCGACGGCGCATGCCATTGCTTCTCCAAGACAAATTTTATGGCAAATCTTGCGTGCGGGGGGCCCTAAATGTTTTTAACTTTTTCTGACTAGACGGTTGGCTTATCCTGCGTTACCGTCTCTTTGACCTGTGTTTTGTTTCGATTATGATAGGGCATGCAGGCAATGTATCAATGGCCCTTATGAATACTAGTACGAGTTTTTCATTTACCATGAAAATAAGCATATTTGGGTATTTTCACGAAGACTAATACTTTTCATAATTTTTCAACGTAGACTAGCACATTTAGTGATTTTGCCATGAAGGATAGCACATTTGTCGATTTTCCCACGAAGAATAGTACATTTAGATATCATTTTTAGGAATTTTATGACGTTTTCGAAAACTGAACATACTTGTACATGTTAGTCTAAATATGATTCAGATAAATTTTTTTGAATCCAGAGAAGGTGATCGTACTAAAAGCAATCACGTGGATTGCCGGAAACTGAGAAATCGCAGGAGAGCACTTAAGAAATTAGGAGTCGCCGAAAATTTTGCGTGATAAATAATAAATCTTTTGAGAATTTAGGAATCACGAAAGAGATCATATATGACGTAAAAATCACATCACATACTTAATGCTAGGTGAGAAATCATGAGAGAAATTACGTGAAAATTCATATATTGTAAGTTAGTTTACGTGAGAACATACAGGTCGCGTGAGAATTCCCGTGATTAATTGGAAATTACGTGAGATATAACGTGAGAAATTGTTTCATAATACCACGTGACTTCTCACGTGACTTCTCACGTGATTTTTTTTTAGTCTGGGAGAGAAAAGTTATTAGCATTATCATTATCACGCGTTTAACACGGAGTAATATGGGAAATAACTAAAATTTACGTATGTTACGAACATTTGACACTTTCGAAAACTATGATTCAATACCTATTTTAAAAAAAATTATTCAACACAAAAAAGGTGCATATAACCTCAAAACCAGAGTCAAATCAGCATCTGTATTACATTTTTTAAAATTAATAGGATGAATATTTTTTTTGTATTTCAATATATAGGCGTAAGTTGATGTTAATTAGTAAGTTTATTATGCGATAATTTAAACGAAGTTTATCTCATTATAAATAAGAAATTGAATGTAAAGTAATGTGTACATATTTTGACTCGTTCAGTGCCGAGAGTACCTACTACCTTAATACATATAGTCAAGTTTTGGACAGGAACTAAAGAATCATTTGAATATCTCGAAGCTTCGACAGAAGGACGAAATTATTGCGAAATATAGTCACGATTTTAATTTTATCTCAATTATTATCATTATACACATTCATTATATAAATGAACAGTATATATGACTTTAATATACACTGTTTATAACATTTAAGAATTTAGGGAGAAAGTACAATAGTGTACCGACCCGACCCGCTCTGCCCCGCTCTACGCCCCGGGCTGTACCGATTCTATTTCGTTCTGCTGATTTAATTTCGTTTACAAAGACGAAGATGTAGCTGCTAACTATAATATTTTACAATATCACTATAACAACACAGTCTATGGAATGTTATAGTTAGTACTTACGTCTTCGGTTTTGTAAGCGAAATTAAATTAAATTTTTTATTATTTACTTATTATACTAGTTAACGTAAAATAGCCATTTCCGTCAACAATTATTAATAACCAGAAATCTGACTATTTTTGAGCTTGTTTATTAAGAAATTCAGATTCTCCCATACTGTAAAAATAAAGATACATCAATTTACCGAGGAGAGCTAAAATGTTATACTTATAGACGAGACCTCCCCCCCCCCCCGACCCACTCCCCCTTCAACTGAACTCTGAAATTAAATTACTTGCAGAGGTGTTTACCAATCAGCTGCGAGTTGAACTCAATTAATTTTTTAAATAGGAAAATGAATGGAATTTGAATCATGATTCCTTTTTCTCGATTCACGAATCAGGAAAAATTGATCATGATTCATTTTGTTCGATTCATTATTCGTCTTGCCCGGTGGTTATTCTCTAAGCATGTCAGTCCCGAGATAGCCGATATTCTCTTAAAAGGAGCTCTATGATTGGTCGACAGCATATTTTTCACGTATTTCACGCGGTGAAATAGTTCAGAGAATATGGTTCCGGATCATCTGAATCGAGCGAGATAAATTATGATACATTTTTCGATTAATTTTACTATTTTTGATAAATAATCATTTATTGAATATCGACGCCGCAAAATAATGCATATAGCGAGATGTCCTGTAGATGGTCACATTACCTGCATCGTCACATTGCCTGCATCCACCTTAGTTCAAAATTGAAAGAAAAGAGAGCCAGCCAGATAAACTGAGAATTTACTTTATATTCACGAAATATGATGTGAAGATCTCATGCTCATGATTTTACAACATTTGATCGAAGGAACTTTGATATACGCTATATGAATCGAAAAATGTACTATATCATAATTTTACTATATTAAAATTACGACATGATTTTCTTAGTGTAAAACTTGTTTATGCCCTTCCTACACCTAGACTATAAATTAGTTTCGCATTAACTTTTGATATCAATTAACTTTTGTTCTGTTTATGTAAAAAAAAAACTTTGAAGCTCTAAAAAATAAAGAAAAATATTCTTTATTTATTGGGTGTTTTAAAATTAGTCTAGCTGTTATAATATTAATGATATTTAGCCTTGAAAGTCAAAGCGAGACGAATTTAAAGTGTAGATGTAGAAAGGGGATTAGAGGACCCTAGACATTATGATGGTCTGATTTTGCAATCTAACAGGCGTGTGTTATCGCCGTGTCGAAAAACGAGACATTTTTCTGCAATTCTACCTAAAGGAATATAAAAAAATGTGCACTATGGGTGACAAGCTGTTTTAGCCCTCGTGTACAGAAAAATATATATAGAAAAATTATTATTTATCAAAATAGTATATTATGACACTGTTGTGAGAGATGGTTTTCTACCTTGCTCGAGGGTTTTCGCACGAGCGAAGCGAGTGAGAAAATCGAGCAAGGTAGAAAAATACCTCCCACAACAGTCTCATACGATATTTTATAGCACAACAACCTCAAAATCGACAATAAAGTTGGCATTTTGAGGTTAGTGTGCTATAAATAGTAAAATTAATCGAAAAATGAATCATGATTTATCTCGCTCAATTCAGATGAATCTGGGGCCTTATTCTCTAACTATGTCACCGCTTGAGATACATGAAAAAATATGCTCTCGACCAATCACAGAGCTCCTTTAAAGAGAATATCGGCTATCTCGCGAGTGACATGCTTAGAGAATAACCGCCAGGACAAGACTAATCATGAATCGAGTAAAATGAATCATGATTCATTCTTCTCAATTCATGAATCGAAAAAATGGAATCATGAATCAAATTACATTAATTTTTATATTTATAAAACGTATTGAATCCAACTTGCGGCTGATTCATGAATACCTCTGCTTGTAATTTAATTTGAGAGATTAGCTGAAGTGGGGAGGGGTGGAGGTCTATAAGTATAACATTTTAGCTCTCCTCGATAAATTAATGTATCTTTATTTTATAGTATGGGAGAAAATGAATTTCTCGTACCAAGCAAAAAATGATCAATGCTTTCGTCATTTACGATTTTTGGTAAAAAACCGTCATTTTTACGTTTCTCTCCTATTAAATATTATGTATTTTAAACAAATCATTATGTATTTCGGTATATAAATAATACCATTTTCTGGGTTACAAATCCCAATAATAGGCACACTATTTGTTTTTACTAAATATTGGTTAAAAAATAGCTATCTTTATGTTTCTTTCTATTGAATAATTTTTTATAAAAATAAGCGGTTCATTTATTTATATTTTCTTGGGATCGAGAATCCAAATCCATATTTACCAAGCACAAAAATAGTCAAATTTCTTGTTATTAATAATTGTTGACGAAAATGGCTATCTTTACGTTAACTACTATAAAGCGTGAATAATAAAAAATTTCATTTCATTTCATTTATAAAGCCGAAGACGTAAGTACTAACTACTCGTATAACATTCCATAGACTGTCTTGTTATAGTTATATTGTAAAACGTTATAGTTAGTAGTTACATCTTCGGCTTTGTAAACGAAATTAAATCCACAGTCGGTGTCTTGCTGCACCTGATCGACGTTAATATCGCGCTAGATTAAGAAATAAAAGTTCAGCCGGTTAACGCGGGAATCATATATGTCTTTAATTTAAGTTAGACTTTTTTCGATTTTCCTAAATATCCAGATATACGAAATACTCAAACAACATAAAATACATATTAAAAACATAATATTACGTTCATTTTCAATCATTATTATTTAGAATTATCACTATTGTATTTAATACAAGAAATAAAATACATTTAATTTTGATTTTATGTCTTTAATTCACGTTAGACCTCTTTCGATTTTCCTAAATTTCCGGATATGCGAAATACACAAATAACATAAAAAGCATATTAAAAACCTAATATTATGTTTAATATTAATTATTATGATTTATTATTATTATTATTATCTTTAATGCAAGAAATAAAATATATTTAATGTTTAATTAAAGTCTTGAATTCGCATTAGACTTTTTTCGAATTTTATGATTTTTCAGATATTCGAAATACGCAATCAACATAAAAAATATATTAAAAACATAACCCTGGTAGAAAATTAATCTAGAACTATGTAGATCTATCTAGTTTGCCAAGGAAATAATCGAGGGCCTCGATAAAACTAGATAATTTTCTACCAGGGAATATTATATATATATTATATATATATATGGGTCATTCTAGTACTTTTTGTATAAACCTTGTACACTCATGCCAGGGAATTTTCCAGCGATTTTTTATATTGAAGTACTCATCAAAATAAGCTCTCAAAAAAAATTTTAGCCCTTAAAGCCCCTTTGCGACCTAGTAGTGTTCTGAATTTTTAAAATTGGCCATAAAATGGCTATTTTCAAAAAATTCGAGAGAGCTCTCATTAATAACAATTTAAACGTACCAAAAAACAGATTTTTTTTCTTTTCACGAATTTTAAGAAAAAGAATATTAGACTCCATTGACAGCTTAATGGGTCGCTCCTACGGAGCTGAATATAAACCTAAAATTTGGTGTATTTTAGATTATGTTCGATTGCTTGCCATTTTACGAAATCGGTACGGATTTAGATCTAACGTACCTCAATTTCTTCATATTTAAAAGACCTTTAATACCTTTTTTGTTACGTTCAAAACGGTTTCTTATAGCTAAAGATACAGCTTCTGGAAAATAGGTTCTTTATTGGAAATCGTTAAGTTGGTATCCCTGTAACTTTTTTCTTTCAGCCTCTTTTGAGCTTTAACTTTCAGGAAACATAGTTCAAACATCCTAGCAAACAATGCATTTGGTTTGGTGTTGTGTATTGAACTTATAGCATAACTGTGAATTTTTTTCCAGCTTGGTTTTTTTCACCTAAAGTAAACATCATACAATTGAAGACTGACATAATTTATATGACGTATTATACATTACGGACAATTCAGATGTTGCATGATTTTTTTTATTTCATGTTCAAATAGTTTATGCTAAAATAATTAGGTCGTGTTTTCCATTTTTGTAATTTAACGAAAATTGAAATAATTACAGCCATTTGAAATTTGCGTGACGTCACGCTGATATAGTTTCATGACGTTACGTAGCATTAGAATATATCTATATATATCGAAAATTTGGAAATTTTAAACGTCTGTAACTTTTAAAATTCTCATTTTTATGATAAAACAAAAAATACGACCTAATTATTTTTTGCTATTCTACCTATTTCATGTAAAAATCAACTTTTTAAAGATAGCTGACATTGAGACCTTTGATTTCAGTTATCGGAGGATATTTCGATGAAAAGTTACACTCGATTCAAAATTTAGGTGACCAACGGAGACCGCAACATGTCGGTAACTTAGGTGCGCAAGTCGTCGGCAACTTGCGGTCTCCCATTTGGTCTGAATAATTTTTGTATGCGCAAGGATAAATTTATGTCCAAATTCAGGACTTTGATAAGACTATTCATCGAAAGGTGCCTATGACTCCCAAAAAAACTTTTAATTTACAAAATCTTTTTTGTTATACGTATAATAATAGTAGTAGAGAATAAACTAAATTTATTCCAATGTTAAACAGATGAAACAGTGAATATTAATAAAAAGAAAATGAATAGAAAAATTTGTCAAAATTATGAAAAAGCACCAGGGGGACCACCTTAAATGACTCAGAAAAATTCGGACAGACCGGAATTTGAACTCACACCACTTGAGTGAACTTTGTCTTAAGTGGTTTGCGTTTACCACTCGAGCGATTGACTGCCCCTGAATGGAATGAATATACTATTAGTTTATGTATTCTAACTGCGATTACCTACATTGTTGAATAATGTGGCGTGTTCAATTAAGTTGTGTGCTTTAGCGTATTATTTATACAGAGTAATTATTAATATATAATAAATTGAAGATTCAATAAGTTTTAAAACAAACTTTCCCAGAATAAAGTGTATTGAATGTGTCGACATGCTAGCGTTCCATTATGAATGCAAATGCTGTAAATTCAAGTATATTAACCCTTTCAGTCACGCAATTCAATTCATTTGGTTATGGAAGTGCAAATATATGTTTCCAATGTATTTTTGAACGAAGAATCCAAATCAAGTGTCAAAAATTGAATAAATATAAAAACAACCCCTCAAATGGGGTGAAAACCACCCTTATAGTCATAAAATTCAATCCGTTTGTTATGGAAGTGCAATATATGTTTCCAATTTATTTTTGAATGCAGAATACGAATGTAACGTCAAAAATTTTATAAATATAAAAACAACCCCTCAAATGGGGTAAAAACTACCCTTTTAGTCATACAATTTAATTCTTTTGAAGACTATATATTCTTTGAAGACTATATGTTCACAATGTATTTTTGAATGCAGAATCCAAATCTGATTTCAGAAAGTTTTATAAATATACAAAAAATCCCTCAAACAGGGTGAAAACCACCCTTTTATACGTACAATTCAATTCGTTTCACTATAGAAGAAAATATATGTTTCCGATGTAAATTTTAACGCGGATGCAAATCCAATGTCACAAATTTGAAAACATAAAAAAACTCGTAAAATGGAATAAAAAGTAACATTGCAGTCACGAAACCCTGTTTGTTTTGTTATGTTACTGCTAATATTAGTTTCTGATACATTTTTCAACGCTAAATTTGAATCCAATGGAAAAAAATTCAGTAATCGTAAAAACGATCTCTAAAATTCTAATTGGATTACTACGAAAATGTGAATACTCAACGTCAAAGCACTCGATAGGACCTAAGAATATATAAATAGAATTTAGAGCTCAAAAAATATATTGAAAATCTCTGAAAGCCATATAAATTTTCTAAAACACCCCTTGTTACAATCCCCTCGAGTGAATGATTTCAATCCAAACTATATTTTGAAAAAAGAATATTAATAATAATAAAAAAAATTGTTTGCAAGAACTTCAAAGGATCAAATCTAAGTTTATTAGGTAGTTACATAAAATTTCTATATTTTTCCTATCAAAAATTTCAATATCATTATTCGTTCTAAATTATCAGTAATCTCACAACATTGTGAAATTTGTTTTGGTTTATTCTAAAAAATTTTTATCATGGAATATGCTGAAATCACCAGTGATAATGAAAGTGAAGATGAATATGATGATCCAGAATATGATTCTGAATGTGATGATGATTCGGATATTGACAAAAATCAAATTGATGAAGCAGTAGCCTCGTTAGAAAATACTTCATATAGTGAAAATTCTAACGTGATTGAATATGAAAGTGATAGTGATACTCCGTTGAGTGACAGATTAGCTGCTTTAGATGGTATTTGGGATAATAAAAGAAGAAAATTCGACGAAATAATTTTTTCCGAAGATTGCGGTCCAATGGTTCCTTCAGATATTCGTTCACCTTCACAAATTTTCCTTTGCTTATTTTCAGAAGTTTTGATCGAAAGAATTGTCGAACAGACTAATCTTTACGGGCAGCAATCAGACAAGCCATTTGAAGAAGTAAATAAAGCAGAAATATTGAAATTTATTGGCATGAATATCATGATGGGAATAAGTAGGTTACCCGCCATTCGGTGCTATTGGTCATCTAATTCTCAATTACACAACTCTTATATAAGCCCTGTTATGCCTCTCAATAGGTTTTTTGCTATCCTGTCTCATATACATTTGAATGATAACTTATCAATGCCACAAAAAGGTGAACCCAATTATGATAAGCTATATAAACTAAGACCCTTACTTGATATGCTTTCAGAAAATTTTATAAAATTCTACAAACCATCTGAAAAACAAGCTGTTGATGAAAGTATGGTCAAATTCAAAGGTAGAAGTACTCTAAAACAGTACAATCCACAGAAACCTATAAAAAGAGGTTTTAAAATTTGGGTTAGAGCAGATGAACATGGTTTTGTATGTGAGTTTCAGGTATATACTGGAAAAACTGCTAACTTGGTTGAAAAACAATTGGGCGAAAGAGTTGTAATCGATTTAACCCATCAAATTATTTCAAAAAATTATCAAGTTTATTTCGATAATTACTTTACTAGTGTTAATTTGATGATTGAACTCAAAAGTAAAAATATATTAGCCTGTGGAACAGTACGAAAAAATCGGAAAGGTTTGCCAAAAAAACAAATAAACGATAAAACAATGAAAAGGGGAGATTATGAATCTCGGACTTCATACAAGGGTATCAGTTGGATAAAATGGAATGATAACAAACCTGTCCAGTTTTTATCTAATTTTCACGATCCTTCAATCAAAACTACTGTAAGTAGACGACAAAAAGATGGTACTAGCATTCAAATCAATTGTCCACAAGCCACTCGAGACTATAATAATTATATGAACTGTGTTGACAAAGCAGATCAGTTGAAATCTACATACGAGATTAGTAGAAAAAGTAAAAAGTGGTGGCTTCGAATATTCTGGCATTTTATCGATGTAACCGTTGTAAATTCTTTCATCATTTACAAGCAAAATACCCCTACTACTAAAATGAATTTGATAGATTTTCGACTAAAGCTGGTAACTGAGCTTATTGGGTTTGCATCACCTAAAAAAAGAGGTACCAAGACAAAACAATTTACTCCTAGTAAGCGTAAGCCTCAAATTTCAAATGAAATAAGATTTTCTCAAGCCCCGCACATTCCAACTAAACTCAAAATACAAAGAAATTGCACTTGTTGTAGTTCTAAAACAAATCGAGTTAGAACTTCCTACATGTGCACAACTTGCAATGTTCCATTATGCATAAAAGAAAAACAAAATTGTTATGAAATATATCACAAAACGTAAATGTATATAAGATAAAAGAAAATGAATAAATATCTACCTGAAAAAGATTTAGAAAATAAAAAAAAAATTATAAAAAAAAAAAGAAAAAAAAAAACGAAAAAAAAAATAAAAAAGAAAAAAAGAGAAAAAGAAAAAAAAAAAGAAAAAAAGAAAAAAAGAAAAACAAAAAAAAAAGAAAAAAACATAACTCTGCCACAGACGGTCCCAAGCCCGTGTTCTAATGAGGAGGGGGTTTTTTTACTTTCATAACCAAACGAATTCAATTTCATGACTAAAAGGGTGGTTTTCACCCCATTTGAAGGGTTGTTTTTATATTTATAAAATTATTGATATCAGATTCGTATTCTACGATCAAAAATACATAGAAAACGTATATTTGTACTGCGATAACAATAGAAATCAAATTTTGTGACTAAAAACAATAGGGAGCCGATATATCGGCTTCTGTGACTGAAAGGGTTAATACGCCAAGTTTGTTTGCATGGATATATTGTTCGAATCAATATAAAATTTTTAATATCCTTTGAAATAAGTGAAATGTAATGAAAACTTTAGATTTTTAGATGGCTATTCACCGGTTATCAGTGGTATGTATTGCTCTTAGTCTTAAATATATAAATGTAATACTGATTTTTTAATGAAAAAAAAATAGAGCTTGGATACGCGAACTGTTTCAAAACCTTATTTAATATATAGATTATGAATATATCTTTTGATATTACAGTTTTTGCATTCAATATTGAAGGAATATATTATCTGAAGCTATTTTATCCGTCAGATTTAGTTAATAATAAAGATTAATTGCTATTTGATACTAATTTTTGGTTTTAATTCAACTGAGATAAGGAAAGTTGAGTACAGGGATCTTGGGACTTTTAACCCTGCTAGAAATTTGTTCTGAGTGATGTATAATAACATATCAAATAAAACAATAAACAAATTTTTTGTCAAATCCCATAAGGCATTCGCCCACTATAGGGATTATTAGGTATATAGGAAGTATATGGCATACAGTGGCTCTATGTTTCATACAGAGCCTGTGTGGGTATATAACTATTGCCTAAAAATGAAAAATCGCAAATTAAGATTGGCAAAACACGTTGCTAAGATGGGGAATACTCGAACTGCTGCGTGAATTTTAAAAGGAAAACTTAATGGAAAACGCCCTCTCGGCAGACCTAAACGTCGGTGGAAAAACAATATAAAGTTGGCCGTTATCCGACCAAAACATAATCACGAGAAAATAAAATAATCGAAACGCTTTTAAAGTCCATTTATTCAATTTCTCAAATTAATGTATTCCTGTGACGTATATTTGCAATCACGAACGAACTATCGAGGCACACACGATGTGTACCTTATGTAATGATAGGCGCTTATAGATTACAGTCGCTGATACTCGTACTCCATTTCTTACAAAATTACATCGCAGAAATGCTCTAAAGACAAACATCTCTATTCTTTTCACGCTAGCGATATCGTATTCTCGAAATTTTTTACTTTTCTCTTTATCATTTTGTACATCTCAACGCTAAATTATCCGATCATATCTATAATTAATATTATTTAATTCTCTGTTATCAATTTTCAAAAATATACCTTATTTGTATCCGCAACACAGACCTTAGAAAAACTGGTTTTGGATATATGAGGCGTTGAGCTTTCGAGTTCTAAATGCAAAAAAAATACACTTAAATAGTATTTAAAACGTTTAACGCGTGTTTCTCAAACCAACTAAATTAATTAGCTACCACGGTAACTTTCTGATGGATTACTAAATGCACTTGAACCATACTGATATACTTAGATACCTCGTTCTCATCATTACTACAGTAGGGTGATCCAAAATTTTCAAAGATTCGATTTTCCTTCTTGTAACCCTTTCAAAAGTTGACAAATGTGAAAAAAATAACTCTCCCGCTAGGCAGGTATTATCATTGAGATTTAAAGGTTCCTACCTCTATATCAAAGTCTTTTAAGTGCATTTATGCACTTTTTAAAATAAATTTGGCAACAAAATTTAGTAACTTACCATATCGTTAAAATGATAAGTCATCCGCTTCATCAAAATATATATTTCTTTTCTAAATTTAGAGCCATATCCGTCAAATTTGAACAAAAAACAGGCTATCTTTGAACATTTTTAAGACTCAAATTTTCGATGATTTTTCAAAGCCCAAAATTTTTTAAACTATTTGTTACGAATAGAATCTACATAAAAATTGGCAAACGTAAATATATCTAAATATAGAAACTGTTCCAGTCTGAATATTGTACAATTTTTCTAGCATCTGAAATGGTTTGTGTAATAGTTTGATGTAATTTACTTCCGGTAGTTTATGTCATAAAGATTTGTACATAATTTTAGTTAAAAGCTGATAACAACACCTTTAATTTGAGTGGTCACAGCATTTTTTAAGTTATTTGGATTATAAGTTATGTCCGTTTTAATATTATGAAAATTCTCAGGTGTAACGGACATAACTTTTGATCCAAACAACTTCAGAAATACTGCGACTACTCAAATTAAAGGTCTTGTTATCAGTTTTTATCTAAAATTATGTACAAGTCTCCATGATGTAAACTAATTTAGGTATTGAAAAATCATCGAAAATTAGAGTCATGTACAATGTTCAAAGATAGCCTGTTTTTTGTTAAAATTTGACAAATATGGCTCTTCACTTAGAAAATTTTTTTTTTTTATGAAGCGGATTACTTTTTATTTTAGCAATATGGTAAGTTACTAAATTTTTTTGGCTTGATTTATACAGTTTTAATAATTTTTTTACCAAATTTATTAAAAACGGGCATAAATGCTCTTATAAACTTTGAAATTAAGGTAGGAACCTTTAAATCTCAACGTTCAGCGCCTACTGTTCCGTCGAAACTCCGGGCTTAACTTCACCGAAGGGCGACGATGTCGAGCGGGCCCGTGAGAATCGACGTAGAGCACGTGGCGCCGTCTCCCGGCGCTCGATGGAGAACAATTGAACGTTGTGACTCGCTGTTGGCGCTGGCGGCGCCGCTGGTCTCGTGTCGCGCGCCGCTAGTCGAACACGCGGGCAGTCGCTTTTGAACAGCCAAGCGAACGACATCGCCACGCACGCTCTTGAGTGAATATGTTGACATCAGATCATTGTCACGAAAACTGAACGTTCGTCCGATAATCCGCAGACATCATCATCGTTATAAGTAGTGGGTGTAGTACTCTATCCCTCTCTCTCTTTGTGTGTATTTCTCTCTCTCTTTCTATCTTTCTCTACGCTTGGTGACGGGAACTCGGGTACGGGTCGCGACCGGTTTACCATCGCGTCCGCGCGCGAATCGAACGAGGGACTATTCTGTGGAACTAAGGCCACAGTCTACCCCATTCGATAAGTGATCGCTATGATCGCTACCAACACGAGACCAGAGATTCGGAAGGATCTCTCGAATACACCGCACACGTATACACACGCACACGACTCACAGTTTATTGTTTTTTTCGCTCAATCGATCTCTTTTATTTTAACCCTTCCAATCACATCTCCTACACGAAAACACAGAAAATAAGAAAGCGAGAATCCACGCCTGAGGGGCTTCTCGCTCGACATTTCACCTACCTTTCAGGAAAGTTATTTTTTTCGCATTTGTCAACTTTTGAAAGAGCTGCAAGAAGGAAAATCGAAACTTTGAAAATTTTGGACCACCCTATTACTACAGTCATCTTGATCCATGCCAAATTTAAATTTCTTACGCGGTTTTCCTACCAGAAACTTTTTTTATATTTCTCTATTTTTATCAAAATTTTAATATAATTCCAATATCGGCGATTCTACAATCATACAGATCAAGAATCTTTTAGTTTTTTTGAAGCAACAGGAACAGCCAGGATCAGGGTAGCTACGGAAAACAATATTTTTATGGCACTGTCGCCAACGAGTCATAACTTCTCGTACGTCCACCATCTTGGATTAGAAGATTTTGAAATATTCATGAAACATTACTACACTATTCCATAAAGTTTGAAAATATTATCTTTTGTTGTTGGTCTAGGAACAAAAAATAATACTTACCATTGTAAACAAGGGCAAAAAATGCTTTCTTCACAAGTAAATGTGTATCGAAGACTACTAGCTTGGCGCTCGTTGGTATAAGATCATAGCACTTATGAAACTTAAAAAATTTAACAAATATCTGCGACTCGTCTTCCTCTGAAAAAGTCATGATATTCATAAATTGTCTGTAAATTGACACAACATAAATTATATTCATTATTATTATTATTATTATTATTATTATTTATATTTTTTTTTATGTTTTTCATTAAATTGGGGCAGAAACAGTTGATCTGACGAATAAAAAATACATTTCTAGTGGAAGAATTAGTGAGAAAGTTTAAGTCGAATAATTAAGTATATAAAAAGAACAAGACTTTATAACCAAGAAAATATATTGCTTCCTCATAGAGGAAGCTTTGTGATGGGAAAAAAAAAGTTTTGCTAAAATATTATAGAACCATTATTTTAAAGAGAATCTATTGAACTCCAAGAGCTATAAACCCATATATACTACTCCAACGGACTTTTGTCATTACGCTTCCCTCAATTCGGATAGGTGACTGTATTAAGACACTTTATCGTCCGAGAGAAAAATTAATGCGAAAATAACACCCGAAAGAGAGGAATGTCTGAACAAAGAAAAAGAATATATATTTTGAATGTAAATACAAGATAAAAATAAGTTTTTATTAAGAAATAATGAAAAAATTATATAATAGCGTTTCGGCTCCAGTACTTTGCCAGTGAGCCATCGTCAGTGCAATGCTGGCAAGTACCTAATACAGACGCTAAGTGATACTCCAGAGTTGGTCATATACAGGGTGGGCCATTTTAATCTCCGCACCTAAATTTCTCCGTTCCTAAGCGTGGTATCGAAAAAAAGT
The DNA here is from genome assembly GCA_949152435.1 of Gastracanthus pulcherrimus. Taxonomy (NCBI): domain Eukaryota; kingdom Metazoa; phylum Arthropoda; class Insecta; order Hymenoptera; family Pteromalidae; genus Gastracanthus; species Gastracanthus pulcherrimus. The sequence goes on from OX424575.1 coordinate 74,992,989, forward strand.
TCAGACAAAAGTTGACAAGGGCAAAGGGGGTCAAACATTGGTGACCTTGAACTTAACCTTGAAACTGATCTTCAAGGTTATTTCAAGGTCAACTTGATTTTTTTAAATGGAAACCTCTAATTTTTATCCCGGAATTGAAAAGAGCGGAACATTTTACATCGAAAATGTCTTTGAGAAAATTTTGTTTTGTGACCTTTTTGAGAGGTCAAAAATCAAGGTCAAACGTCTGAAAAACGATAATATGTTTTTTCTCTGAATTATTGCGGCTTTCTGGTCGAAGCAAATAACCTCTCTACCTCAAACATCAATCACAACAACCTTACTTTGTTTCGTGACCTCCAGAAGGTCATTTCAAGGTCAGAATAGTAAAAACTTATGTAGTTTAACCTCATAATTGCCATTTTTATCGTTATTGATGATGAGACCTTGTAAAGGTCAGTTCAAGGTCGAACCCTAAAATTTCGGCTGGCCAGAAGAGAAAACAGTGAGCACATTCGCATCGGATGGTGTGACGTTCCAGTGCGAACTAAGGAGAAGCTGGCCATTTTAATCTCCGCACCCAAATATTTCAGAAGGAAAGCGGTCAACAGAAAAGAAGTTCAGACAACAGTGATTCAGGACAGAGGGGGTCACCTTTCTGTACCGTTGACCTTGACCTCGAGGCAATTCTTCAAGGTCATTTCAAGGTTATGATGGTTTTTCTTAAATGGGACCCTATAATTTTTATCCCGGATTCTGACAGAGAGAAATTCTACGTTGCAAATGGTATTTAACAATTTTTACCCCGTGACCTTTCCAAGGTCAAGTAAAAGGGCTTACCTTACCTTACTTTGAGCACTACCCAGAAACAACGACGTAGACGTAGTAAGTTCTGTTTGCATTGGGGTGCTTGATTAGCATGAGTCCCTTTGCCTCTCACGATGGGGTGCTTTATTAGCATGAGTCCCCTTGCCTCTCACGATGGGTGCTTGATTAGCGTGAGTCCCCTCGCCTCTCACGATGGGGTACTTGATTAGCGTGAGTCCCCTTGCCTCTCACGATGGGATGCTTGATTTGCGTGAGTCCCCTTACTGCTCTCTACTGTAACCATTATGTTTGTTATCTTCACAGTAAATGTTTAATGAGGCCACCATTTGCTTGAAGGCACAAATTTGCTCCACTTTGGAAATGTAGTGTGAATACGATTGACCATCCATTACCACCTGTGACCACGATTGACCATCCATTACCACCTGTGACCATGTTTGACCCTCTATTTCTATCTGTTACCACGATTGACCATCCATTACCACCTGTGACCACGATTGACAATCCATTACCACCTGTTACGTTCGACCCCCTATTTCTACCTGTGTCTACAATTGACCATTACCACTTCTGATTACAGTTGTCTATCTTGCTTGTGTCAATTAATGTACATCCTTTACGATTAATACACCACGTTCTATTGAATGCTCGCAAATAGTGAACTTTATTTAAATCGTGTCCGAATAAATTTTGAAGTATTCCGTTACAATATTTTTTTACGGTCATAACAAGTTTTTAAGAAATAATAATTTCTTTTAAAATTTTTAGATATTAGTAATAAGTGTTGTGCAGAGGCCTTTGTAATTTCTAATTTGTATTATTTTCTATTAATTAAAAATATTAAAGTTTACTTTTGTTTTTTGAGAAGATCCAATAATAGTATAAATATTTTAAATTCGAATTAGTTGTCTTATGAATACTCGTATGTAGTTTAGTAGTTAAATCAATACGATTTTTTCACGTTTATTTTATTTGGGATATTGAATTATTTACATTATATCAAGTTTGAGTAAACATTCGATGTTGCTACTTTTGTGAAAGTCTTTCGAATTATTCTTAACATTTCCTTATTTTAAGGTTATTAAAACTAAAGCAAAGTTTTCAATATGGCCGATTATCTAACCAATGAAATTGTTGATATGATAATGGTTTTAGGAGAATGTAATAACGTTGCTCGTGCTGCGGCAAGGCGTTACGTTGAACGCTATCCAGACAGAAGACACCCTGATGATAAGACAATTCGTAGTTTAACTAAAAGAGCTCGCGAAGGTCATCTTACTCGCCAACGCAGGCGTCATGAATACAACGAAAATGATGCCTGAGTTATGACTGTTCTTGCAGCTGTTTATCTTGATCGTCATATTAGTAGTCGTCAAATTAAAAGACAAATTGGTATACCAAGAAGAACGGCTTTGCCATATAACCATATAACTTTAGTTCAAGTATTACGACCAAATCATACCCAAATGCGTATTGAATTTTGCCAATGGGCTTTACAAATGATACGCGAAGATCCTCGTTTTTTTAGGTATGTTCTTTTTTCTGATGAGGCCAAATTTTATAGCGACGGACATCTTAAAAGACAGAATTGTCATTACTGGTCTGATGAAAATCCGCACTGGTACAGAACTGTAGACCATCAAAATCGTTGGAGTCTTATGGTATGGTGTGGGATTGTGAATGGTCATTTAATTGGTCCTTACTTTTTTGAAGATAATGTTGATAGACACAGCTATTTAGAGTTGCTAAGAGATCGGTTACCAGAACTTTTACAAAATGTTGACTTAGCGACACGACAAAGAATGTGGCTTCAACAAGATGGTGCTGCGCCGCATTTAGCATTGATTGTACGTGAGTTTTTGAATACTCATTACAATGGTAGATGGATCGGACGAGGAGGCCCAGTTGCTTGGCCTACTTGTTCACCTGACATGACACCAGATTTTTATTTATGGGGCTTTTTAAAGAATGTTGTATTTGAAGAACGGCCAACAACTAGAGAAAATATGCAAGACCGTATTACCCGAGCTTGCGCAGCAATTCCTAGACAAACCTTGTTACGAACAGTACGACATTTCCAAAGTGGAGCAAATTTGTGCCTTCAAGCACATGGTGGCCTCATTAAACATTTACTGTGAAGATAACAACCATAATGGTTACAGGAGAGCAGTAAGGGGACTCACGCAAATCAAGCACCCCATCGTGAAAGGCAAGGGGACTCACGCTAATCAAGCACCCCATCGTGAGAGGCGAGAGGACTCACGCTAATCTAGCACCCCATCGTGAGAGGCAAGGGGACTCACGCTAATAAAGCACCCCATCGTGAGAGGCAAAGGGACTCATGCTAATCAAGCACCCCAATGGAAACAGAACTTACTACGTCTACGTCGTTGTTTCTGGGTATTGCTAAAAGTAAGGTAAGCTAAGCCCTTTTACTTGACCTTGGAAAGGTCACGGGGTAAAAATTGTTAAATACCATTTGCAACGTAGAATTTCTCTCTCTGTCAGAATCCAGGATAAAAATTATAGGGTCCCATTTAAAAAAAACCATCATAACCTTGAAATGACCTTGAAGAATTGCCTCGAGGTCAAGGTCAACGGTACAGAAAGGTGACCCCCTCTGTCCCGAATCTCTTTTGTCTGAACTTCTTTTCTGTTTACCGCTTTCCTTCTGAAATATTTGGGTGCGGAGATTAAAATAGCCAGCTTCTCCTAAGTTCGCACTGGAACGTAACACCATCCGATGCGAATGTGCTCACTGTTTTCTCTTCCGGCCAGCCGAAATTTTAGGGTTCGACCTTGAACTGACCTTTACAAGGTCTCACCATCAATAACGATAAAAATGGCAATTATGAGGTTAAACTACATAAGATTTTACCATTCTGACCTTGAAATGTCCTTTTGGAGGTCACGAAACAAAGTAAGGTTGTTGTGATTAATGTTTGAGGTAGAGAGGTTATTTGCTTCGACCAGAAAGCCGCAATAATTCAGAGAAAAAACATATTATCGTTTTTCAGACGTTTGACCTTGATTTTTGACCTCTCAAAAAGGTCACAAAACAAAATTTTCTCAAAGACATTTTCGATGTAAAATGTTCCGCTCTTTTCAATTCCGGGATAAAAATTAGAGGTTTCCATTTTAAAAAATCAAGTTGACCTTGAAATACCCTTGAAGATCAGTTTCAAGGTTAAGTTCAAGGTCACCAATGTTTGACCCCCTTTGCCCTTGTCAACTTTTGTCTGAACTTTTTTTCGATACCACGCTTAGGAACGGAGAAATTTAGGTGCGGAGATTAAAATGGCCCACCCTGTATATGACCAACTCTGGAGTATCACTTAGCGTCTGTATTAGGTACTTGCCAGCATTGCACTGACGATGGCTCACTGGCAAAGTACTGGAGCCGAAACGCTATTATATAATTTTTTCATTATTTCTTAATAAAAACTTATTTTTATCTTGTATTTACATTCAAAATATATATTCTTTTTCTTTGTTCAGACATTCCTCTCTTTCGGGTGTTATTTTCGCATTAATTTTTCTCTCGGACGATAAAGTGTCTTAATACAGTCACCTATCCGAATTGAGGGAAGCGTAATGACAAAAGTCCGTTGGAGTAGTATATATGGGTTTATAGCTCGTGGAGTTCAATAGATTCTCTTTAAAATAATTAAATACCCAAGGAGCAATCAGTTTGCATTTTATACTTTCTTGCTTATTGTCAAGAAAGTGTAAAATGGAAATTTCTTTTCATAATATTATAGAACCATGTTTCGAGACATTAGTAGTCAAAATATACTATTTTTAGAAAACGTCTGTATGAATGTGTGTGTGCGTGCATGCGTGCGTGCGTGAGTGAGCCAATAAGCGAATGAGTGAGTGAATGAGTAAGTGTGTGCGTGCGTGCGTGCGTGCGTGGGTGTGTGTGTGTGTGTATATGTGTGTGCTGGGGTGTGTATGTGTGTGCGTGTGTGTGCGTGCGTGTGTGTATGAGAATGTGGATCGGCATTACTCTGAAAATACATGGTGAAAATTAATGTTTCGGGGCTCATTCTTTTTTTCTTTTATGGAAGGCGACTCAGAATTTTTTTTTGTTTTTTAGCGGTTTATTGATTTTAGAGTTTGAGTTTTTCAGCTTTTCTGATACCTTAGAAATAATATCATCGATTTAATGATAATACATTTGAAGGAGCATAAAACTAACTATCTTTTCCGATCCGAAATTTTGAATAAGCTATTCAAATGGTTACATCTATGAAATATAAGAAATAAAATTTTTGACAAAAAATTGAGATGATTAAGAATATGGAGAAAAATATTCTGTAATATTTTTGAGGCGTCATTTTTCTCTTTTGAAGGAAAAAAATTTTTTATAAAATAATCGATTTTTAGTCAACTACGATAATTGAAGTCAATCGACAGCATTGGATCTGAAGCTTTCCAAAACGGTAGTTTTTTACTGTCTCTTGAACGAGTTCTTTATCCAGATGACAACAACCTTTATATTTCGATATAATTAAGATTGTGTATTTTGTTGACATTTTTTTCTATCGCTTAAATTTCCAAAATGGCACGGTCATTTTATCCAAACAGGACTCATTTTTTCGTTTTTTAATGAAGATAAAGCGTACACTTTGATAATTCTTTAGGCTAATTTGACCATTATCTCTATTTTTAGCAAGAAGTGCAGCTTATTACGATATTGAGACTATATCAGTTTCTTTTATACTAATATAAGCTAAATTCATAATTTTTTTTAGTGATGATCCATGTAGTCGAACCCATTATTATAGGTGCTAAATAGGCATTTTAATCATATTTTAGCATAATTTGACTGTTATTTATATTTTTAGCAAGAAATATAGCTTGATACTTATTCTGGGAGTTATGCAGGTACTTTTATACTAAGAAAGGCATCTTCATGAATTTTTTGGTGTTGAGCCGAATGATCGAACCCATTATTAATGGTGCTAAATAGGCATTTTAATCATATTTTAGCATAATTTGACTGTTATTTTTATTTTTAACAATAAATACAGCTCGATTGCCATTCTGAGACTTGCACAGGTACTTTTGTACTAAAAAAAGGCATCTCCGTAAATTATTTTTGGTAGTCGACCGAGTGATTGAACTCTCTTTTTTTCAACTTTTCAGTTTTTGAATGTACTTAATCCATGTAATAAAGACTCATATGACCTTGCAAATATTTTTTTGAAAAATTCAGAAAATTTGCATAAAAAAGTACAGATTCAATTTCTGCATAAAATGCACTCCTATTCAGCTAAGTATCATTTAAAACAGCTCCAAAATGCAAAAAATGCTAAAATTACCGTCTTTGACCACTGTAACTCGAACATACTTGATACAAAAAATCTGGAAAAATTCACAGATACTTATAAGAACCGTAATATACATGTCAAAATTGGTTAGAGAAAAAAAATTTTTTTGTTGTCTTCAATTTTACAGAAAATCGCCCATACATACAAAAAAAATTTTTTTCTCTAACCAATGTTGACATGTATATTACGGTTCTTATAAGTATCTGTGAATTTCTATATATATGTGTGTCTTATATATACATCTGTGAATATATACATATATATATATATATATATATATATATATATATATATATATATATATATATATATGTGTGTGTATGACGTTTTACGTCCACCGGAACACCACCCTGCCCAAAATTCCTTTTGACCTAAAGATTTTTAAAAATATGGATAATTTATCATTTTTTATGTACTTTCGATTAACACGTGGCTATTTTTAAAATTTAGTTTTCAAACGGAGCTGCACGTTCCCTAACCTTAAAGAAATACTACTTTACGCAATGATCAATCTGTTAGTAATCACAGGAGTTCCGAAAAATTCCAAGCAATGACTATTTTTATGTATCTTGAACTGCTCAACACGAATCCGACCCTCTTTTTTACCGATACCTCAAGCGTTCGTCCCTAACCTCAAAAAACACCCAAAAATTGCTGTTTCACGCGGTTGAGAGGTAGGTCCTGTGATCTACGTGACGAAAATTATTGACAGAGCGAATTTTTATGTATTTTGAGCTGCTGAATACGAATCCGACCCTCTTTTTTACCGATACTCGAAGCGTTCGGCCCTAATCTCAAAAAACACCCCAAAATTGCTGTTTCACGCGGTTGAGAGGTAAGTCCTGTGATCTACGTGAGGAAAATTATTGACAGAGCGTATTTTTATGTATCTTGAGCTTCTGAACACTAGTCCGACCCTCTTTTTTACCGATACCTCAAACGTTCGTTCCTAACCTCAAAAAACACCCCAAAATTGCTGTTCTTATAAAATAAGATTGTCTTTGTGATCACAGTTCGTCAATTTGCATAAAGTCAACGTTTATCGCATATCGTCAGGTATGATAAGAGGATTTTTGTTATACAATTGAAATTATAAATTAAACATTAGCGTGCCCACAACCACTCATATCACTCAAACAATATATTTATCTCGTCAAAATATTGTAAAATCACTCATGCATCCTTCAAACACATACACATAACCATTCATGCCTGTAAATACACTCATACTTATACAAATTAAAATTAAGTCAACAATAATAAGTTAAATAAATTAGGACAAATACAATAATTTAGGACTAGGTACATTACAATACGCAAGAATCTAGGAATTAAGATTATAGGTCACTGTTCTGTTGCCTGAGATAACAGTTTCAAATTGTTAAATTTACATAACCACGTAAGATATCTCACACTGCAGGGGATGGAGTTCGAGAATCGCGAACTTTCGGCTCTAAACGAATGGAGGGCTGAGTCAGTGCGCGATCCCAGAACCGAGAGTTCTTTTACACCATTCCTACTGGAAGTCCTGACTGTGTTTTTACCAATGAGAGCCGCAAGATACGAAGGTTGTCCCATATTAATTGTTTTGCTCTGCAAAAAACGCTCTTTTTTCCTTTATGTTAAACCAGACAAGATATTCCTTGTGAGGAGTGATGTGCTCGTCCCTCTTGATACTGAATATGTATCTCACACATGAATTTTGAAGTCTTTGTAGTTTGGTTTCAAGCTCGTCTGACACGTCAAGATAAACCACGGAACAGTAATCTAAATGAGGTACTACCAATGCACATGCAAGCTGCTTTCGCAACGCCTCGGTGGTGCATAAACAAAAATGTCGTAAGCTATGGAGAGCACGATTAGCCTTTTTACCTACAGCATCTACTTGTGGTTTCCACGTGAGTTTTGAGTTCATAACAATACCGAGGTTAATGATAGAATCAACAAAGGGCACATATACGCCATCGTAAAACTCAATGTCAGGCAAATCAAGCTCCTGTAACCTGTTGATGTTATGTTTGGAGCCATAGATCGCTTTCGATTTGCCGACATTGAGACGCAGTCCGGCCACAACGGCCCATTCGGATATGCCCATACAGATTCTGCCCTTGAGTGCAGATTTACAGATCGTCAACGTATAGCAAATGTCCGACATCACCACCATCCAGTGCATCTTGCTAGTCATTAATGTAAAGATTAAACAGCAGGGGCCCAGGACTGATCCCTGTGGCACACACAGATCGGTGTTTAGACAATCTGATTCCCCGTTATTCTTAGTTATTACGTTTTGTCTACCACCGATAATATATGACTTGAGACAATGGAGAACACCTCTTGAACAGCTCATACGTATCAGCTTATGCAGTAATTTAGATGGTGAAATAGTATCAAACGCCTTACTAAAGTCAAACAGCAATAGCATAGTCATAAATTGTGTGCTATGATGGTGTCTAAAATCGGTTCGCATTGCAATCCAATATTGGACAAGGATCTTTTTAGTTTTTAAGAACTGCGCGAAAGTCTGAAACGATAAAGGGGACTGATGTTTCTTTCTAGTGGCACTAAGTAAGTTTTTCACCAAGTCTCTGGGAAGACACCATTAACTCACTCAAGGGAGAGAGAGAGAGAGTTTATTGGAGATGCTGAATACGCATGTAAATAAGCTGTAGGTATATATCACAGGCTAGATGAACACATAGACTGAACATATTCCTAAAGTTTTCTAACAACAAAAGTAAGCCTTTAAAAAGTTGGTATTTGTCAAAAAAATAAGTTTTCTGTAAGATGGGTACTTAACGTTAACATTAAAAGGTAGCTACCTCAAATTTAAGATTTTTTACAGAGCGCTTATGCAATTTTTCCGTATAATCGCGAATAAAGTAACAAGAACTTAATTATTCATTCTAAGAAAAGTATTGGCAATTAATAATAATACTAGAATTGAAAATCAGTTGCATGATAACCGGCAAAAAAATGTTGTCTTCGAGATAACATTCGTATAAGTCAAAATTTTGACATAAAACCGGCTATGTTTGGACATTTTTAATAACCTCAATCTATGATGATTGTTTAAAAACCAAAATTATTTTGAATCTTTGTTCCAAATAGTATCAACAGAAAAATTAGCACAAGGATTCAAAATATGGTAGTTATAGCAGTTTCTGTAATACATCGCTTTATTAACATATTAAATGAGATCTCTTATAGTTTGATGTAATTTACTTCAGGTAATATACGTCATAGGTACTTTTTTTTGTATGCAATTTTGTATGAAAGCTGACATAAAAACCTTTAATTTGCATTGTCGCAGCTCTTCTAAGGACATTCTGGTCAAAAGTTATTCAAAAGAATTTTCTTGAATATTTTGCAATCTTCTATTTACCGCCTAAATTTTTTTATAAATTTCAATTGAGCATAACTTCTAATCAGAGTGTCATTAGAAGTGCTGCGGCATCGCAAATTAAAGGTTTTTATGTTAGCCTTTCCACAAAAATGCGCACCAGTACCTATGTCGTATATTACCTAAAGTAAATTACAACATACTTTAAGAGATCCCATTTAAAATGTTAGTAAAGCGATGCGTTACAGACTGCTATAGCTTCTATATTTGGATATCCTACGGTCTGCCAATTATTCTGTTGATACTATTTGGAACAAAGATTCAAAATAATTTTGGTTTTTGAACAATCACCAAAGATAGAAGTTATTAAAAATGACCAAAAATAACCGATTTTAATTCAAAATTTTGACTTATACGACTGTTATCTCGAAAAAAATTTTTTTACCGTTAGGACGCAACTGATTTTCATTTCTAGTATTATAATTAATTGCCAAAACTTGTTTTAACATGAATAATTAAGCTTGAGTTATTTTAATCGCGATTTTACGTTAAATGTTAACGTTAAGCACTCAGCTTACAGGAAACTTATTTTTTTGACAAATACCAACTTTTTAGAGGCTTATGATATTCGAAAACTTTTGGGAATTTTGAACCACCCTACTGAGCATCGTGTGAGCAAGATCAATGTATTCTTCGCTATTACCAGGTCTAACGAATTCTATTGGTGAGTTATCTGTGAACGATGCTATTGGTTTATAATTTATCCAGTGAGAGCCTTCGATCGTAGTTTGAGTCCGAGGAATTTCAAAAACAAGTAGCTCCGACTTTAGTCATTCTCACGAATGAGTGCGTAAAACTGCCATCTTCAGCTATCAAAAATATCTTTCGTTGTTCTTTTATTACGCTTGTTCTTCTTTTTCGTTCGCTTCTTCTTAATTCTTTTGCTAATCTTTTCTGTTATTTGATATATTAATAACTGAGTAGCTAACCACATGTCTCGAATTAAATTCACTCTTATCGTCCTTTCAATTTGGCTTCCGAAAAAATTATAGTACTCAAACTGGACTACTTAAGATCACTAAAGATGTACGTGAAAATATTGAGGAAGGGTGTGTCACATTACTTTTATTATTTGACTTCAATAACAGCTTTTGATTCACTGATACACGAAATTTTGCTGCAAATTCTAAAGGACTTAACTTTTCAAAAGATGCCATAAAGTGGATCCATTCATATCTGTCTGGTCGATCTCAAGCTGCTCTTGATCGTGATGGGAACTTTTCTGAATTTTGATCAAGTACGTCAGGAGAATATCAAGGATCCATACCGGGTGCTATCATATTTTTAATTTTTATCAATTCTATATTAAGATGCTTACGATATACTACAGGAATTCTATTTTCCAATGAATTTCAAATATATATATACGTTGCAAACCAATGGATTTTTTTTTTTTTTCATTTATTAAGCATTTGGGGCCTTAGGGCCCATTTCAGCTTACAGAAAATAAGTTTGAAATATTGGTTTTATTAGCCTGATTTACAAAGAGTTTTGAAAATAAACGTGAATACAGTTGTACATATTATTTATATATTCAGCTGACATTTCTGTAGGAAGTCGAACATGTACTGGCAGGCAAGGCTATTAGGTGCAGACAACAGAACATCAGCTGAGCATGGTAAAAACACATTGATCTTTTTTAGATTATCGATTAGTATCTTTCTATTGTTGTCATAAAGCTTACATTGCCAAAGGACGTGGTTAATATCCTCGCTAGTATAGTCACATTTGCAGTGAGCGTCATTGATAATTCCAACACGATGAAGAGATTCAGCTAACCTATAATGATTGGCTCTGCATCTATTGACAGTGACAATGTAAGCCATTGAAAAATTAAGCCCACTGTACCAAGGGGATTTGCTATCTTTGAAGAAAATTTCAAAATATTTTTGGCCTGTAAGATTTCCTTGAGACAGCAAGGCGTTTTTAGCTTTAAGGTGCATCATTTTTTTAAAGGTTTCTTTGAGGTCGGTGAAGGGAACTGCAGGGAAGTTGGCCACACTGCTATGAGTAGCTAGCTTGGCAAGTTTGTCGGCATGTTCATTTCCAAGAATGCCAGTATGCGAAGGGATCCAGTAAAATTTCGGCACATAATTTGGGTTATTAGCTAGAATTTGGCAGTATGTTTTTTTGCAGCAAAATACGAATGGATTGGTTTTAACCGTTGTTCTATTATTTGCTAAACTTTGCAATGCACTTTGGGAATCAGAAAAAATTGCGGCGTTTCTTATATTGTTAGCAAATATTAATTCTAGGGCCTTGGCTATAGCGGCGCATTCAGCCGAGAAGACAGACATTTGTTTGTTGTAGCTTGTTTTATGTTCAATATCTAGAACAGGGCAATACACAGATGAGCCGACAAACTCACCTTCGCTTACCTTGCTGCCGTCTGTGAAAAAAGCGCAGCATTTGTCTCTGTCCAAAAATTCGTTAATCGTTTTATTAGGGTTAGCTGAACCTTTTACATTTTTACCTAATTCAAAGTTAACAGGAATATTTGTAGAGATGATGCCATAATCGTAACAGTATGCGTTGAATCTTACATTTTTAATAATATTATTTACAAAATTCATGATGTCACAGATACCTTGACTTATCATTCTTCTTCTCTTTGGTAGTTTTTTATGTAGATATTATAATAACTTAAAATACACTTATAAGTCAAGGAGCCTGTGTTAGACATTACTTTAGAGAGATAAGTATCACATAGGTATTTAGTTCTATCAATAAGAGGAACAATTTTAGACTCTGCATGTATAACGTTAATAGGAGTAGTTATTCGATAGCCTAGGGCGGTTCTAATTCCAGCATTTTGCACTTTTTGTATTTTCTCTAAGGATTTAGCCTTGAGCGGGCAGTAAACATAGCTGCTATAATCGATAATAGAGCGAATGAAACTTTTGTAAAAAATTACAAGAGTTTCAGGGTCCGACCCCCACCAAGTTCCGCAAAGAAATTTTATTATGTTTAACGCTTTACTACATTTGGTGACGAGATGATTTACATGAGAGTCAAACGTCAGTTGATAATCAAAATATATACCTAAAAATTTGATAGAGTCAGTTGATTTTATTTCGCAGCCTTTCACTTTAATGTTGATTGCACCAGGAGGAATGTGCTTCTTATTAAAGAGTAATAGCTTGGTTTTGTCGGGTGCTAACTCTAAACCTAAATTATTTAAATTGCCAGAAATAGTGTCTACTGCTTTTTCAATGGTGTTTTTGGCCCATTTAACTGATTTGGATTTAACATAGAGGCAAATATCGTCCGCAAATTGAGAGATAACAACCGATTTGTGTAAGTTTTTGACGATCGTAGCAACATGAATTATGTACAATAGGGGGCTAAGTACGCCTCCTTGCGGAACACCTTTGTGAGCTATTCTGAAATCGTCTACCAGACAGTCAGCATGTATGAATCTGCGGTGTGTAAGAAATTTAACGAATTCGGTAATGCTATCAGAACAACCTATCTTTGAGAGTTCGGCAAGCAAAATGTCAACATTGACGTTGTCGAAAGCACTTTTCACATCAAGAAAGGCAGCTACGACATTTTTGCGTTCTAGGAACGCTTCGTCCACCTTCAAGCTTAAGTTCGTTAAGCAGTTGGTACACGAGCGTCCCTGCCGAAATCCATGCTGACTGTCTGGTATTATTTCATTATACTCGACCCACCACTGCAGGCGATTTTTACACATGGACTCAAAAAGTTTACACATTGATGAAGTTAAAGCTATAGGTCTTAAGCTGTTACCATCAGATTTAGCGATAAAATGCATAAAGGAGTGACTCCAGCTGTCAGGACAGTTTTTCGAGGCATGGAGTTCATTAAAAATGTCCAATAATAGCAAATGATACTGAATCGGTAATTTTTTAATGATTAAATAGTCTATGCCATCCAGACCTGGGGAAGACTTAGAGTTTTTCGCATCGAGGGTAGCGTTAAATTCAGCAAAGTCATAAGGTTTGTCAAAAAAATTATTGGGAGCGGATAAGGGAGTTTTTACCGATTCAGTTTCAGCCCAAGGAGGACAGATTTTATCAAGTGCTTTGCAGAGTTGTCCTTTTTGCAAATTATTTGTTGTATTAGTGTTGTAATTTTTAAGTGTAATTTCCAGCTATTTTTTAGAATTTTGCATTTCTTCCATACATAACTAGGGTCAGTATGGAAGGAAATACTTTGAGCAAAATCAATAAAATGACGTTTCTTTTTCTGTTTAAAGGTTTTTTTCGCGACCGCTACACTTTTTTTATAATTAATCAAGTCTTCTAAATTTCTAGAAAACGTCCATTTCTTCGACGCGGCGCTTCTAAGTCTTTTGACTTTGTTGCAGTCATTATCCCACCAAGAAGTAGGATTTTTAACGGTTTTTGTATCATTTTCTTTTTTTTTTATTTCTCTTAGGGGTACACGACTTGACCGCATTAACTATGATATCAGTAAAAAAAGAATATTTTTCAGTGGGGCTTAAATGTTCATATTCGGTATTGTAAAATTGTATTAAAGAGTCTTGAAGAGACTGGGTAAATTCGTCCCATCTAGTTTTGAGAGTGTGGAGCCTGAAAGAGTTCTTTTTGTACTGATATTTACCTAAAGAGATATTAATAAAAATGGGAAAGTGGTCAGAACTCCAAGGGTCTTCAGAAACACGCACTTCTGTTTTGTCAGCAAGATTCATAGTGGACAGTACTAGATCGAGGTTGGATTTGTAATTGCGACTCATATCGACGTAGGTAGTGGAATTTTCATTGTGCAAGAACAAATCTAATGAGTCAATGATATTTTCCAACCTTTCCCCGTTACTGTCTGTTTCCGTACAGTTCCATAAGATGTTGTGAGAATTGAAATCCCCGATAAGAATATTGTGATTATTAGTTATATTTTGGCCTATGACGTTCCACTGGTTTTGAGAAAGTATGACCCCTGGAGTTCTGTAACACGCAATTATGTCTATTGCCGGAAGTACATTAGTTATTTTGATGCCGCAAAGTTCAACAGATTGATCAGGAGAAACCAAATTTGCAAGTTCAGAATATGCTATATTTTTTCTTATAAAAAAGGCGATACCTCCTCCTCTTCCATGCTGGCGATCTTATTTGAAAGTCAGAAACCCAGGAAATTGTTTCCTAAGTAAATGCATACACGATTACCAGAAATCTTGGAAATAAATCGCACATTAGATAACTCGATAATTTTCTCAATGCCGTCCAAATAATCATCTATGGTGCAGCCTTCAATCGAGTCCAGTATGATCGCTTGGTCCTTGGAAGGAATAAGTGCAGTTGAAGCAACTCCCACGTACGAACTTTGGGTCATAGTTAGCATACTTTGGCCTTCTTGAGAGGTCTGGCTCTTATTATTAAAGGCCATATTTGCCACTTAAATAAATAAAGAGAAAAAAGCAGCACACCTGACTGCAAGGATAAGTCAGGATGATGCTCTTGAGACACTGTGTGACTGCACAAGAAAGTTCAATTTAATAACACGTGTAACAGTGAAGTGAGAACAGTTTATTACACAATGTAAGCCGAACGGCCGAAGAGAAACAAACAACACGTCTGCTCGGGTTGAAAGCTCGACGTAAACTCCAATGGATTTAAATTGGGCAATCTATTTGTTAAACTGTGACGCTATAGAAATAATAAATTGGACACGTCATCATAGTTTAACCCTAAATGCTCGCAAGACAAAGGCCATACTACTTGGATCGGTCCAAACCACATCCGAATAGATACGAATAGATACCCCTTGAAAAACCTGTTAAAAATCTTGGAATAGTTTAATGAAGACCTGTCATGGAAGGCTCAGATTTCTCACATTTCCAGTAAGGTCGATGGCACTTTGCACAAGCTTCGTTATAGAGGACACTTTTTGTCTCTTGATATAAAGAAACTATTAGTCTCATTTCTCATATTACCACACTTTGATTATTTATACCTTGTGTATAATAATGTAACTGACTACCTTAACCCATTTCTTCCCAAGCGGCCATTTTATAGTCGATTGGTTTTTTGCCTAAAAAATTGTTGAAAAAAAAATAATAATAACCAATAGCACTTTTCTGAAGTAAAATTGTCAGCTCTCTCCGATTCTGAAGTGAAAATGGCGGTTTTAGGCAAAAAACTAATCGACTATAAAATTGCCGCTTTGGAATAAATGGGTTAATACTAAACTCCAGCGCATTAAGAATTTAGTAATTCGCTTTATATTCAAATTAAAGCGTGATACAAAAATGGAGATTTACCGTAGAAAATTAAACTGGCTCACACCCACAAATAGGCATAATTATGTCCTAGGATCACTTATGTACCAGTTGATGACTGTAAATAAACATATATAAGGTAAACGTACCAATGCTTGGACGCTTAAGCCCAATAATCGGACAGTTGTTCATAGTTCTGCATATTTTTAAATAAGAAAATATTCTTATCGTTAACTATAAAAATCATTTAATCAATCATTAGTCTATAGATTTGGGGTGATTACGAATTATGTCATGTATCTAATAAACACTTATTTTCAATATTGTCCGATCATAGGGACGTGTCCGATCATGGGTACATTTACATTACTTATATGAGAAATTAGATACAGTTGGAGAGAATACTTTTATATTATTTTATGTATATTTTGTATTTACGTCAAATAAATAAAATATCCCTCTCTCTCTCTCTCTGTCTCTCTCTCTCACTTTTGTGTCGCGCGTCTGCTAGGTGCACCTGCTCGTGTTTTGGCTCCTGCTTTTACACCGCACTCTGCTGCCTCCTGCGCCTGTGAGCCGGTCTGTTGTGGTGCCTGCACAGTGGAACATTCCAACCATAGCTGTGATAATAAATCACAGCTTCCACTGGTCCATCGGCACAGTTTTCAACATCCAAGCAACAACACCCGGCCAGGTGTTTTTTGAGGTTAAGAGAGGTGAATACGGCAGAGTGGCGGGAGCCAAGCACGAAGCATAATCCAGAGGTACCACTTCATTCTGGACACACAGCACGCAGCGCCATACTATCAAGGCGCCATCTGCCGACTCGAACTACAACTACGTGACCACCGAGGCGACACCTGCTGCATCCTAGACACACCATCAGTACCTTCCACGACTCATCTTTGTCGCCACTAACACCATGGTCGACAACTGCGCCATCTGCGGGGAGGTTCCTAGGAGCAGCAACTCGCTACGTAAGTGCTGCATATGCGATATTACTTACCATCCGGCGTGCAAGCCTCTTGCAGTGCTTACCCGCGTACAAAGGAACGCATTGCAGCTACATACTAAAGCGGTAGCGTGCCAGGCATGTATCGACTCGAAGAGGTCGATGTTCGAGTCGGCAGTCGCGCGCGCGACGAACGCCAGCAAAAATATGAGTGGGAAAGAGAAGGAGCTAGCCGCGTCCACTCCGGCCAATAAAAGGCCTGCAACAGCTGCTCGCACCAATCAGGCGAGCAAGGCCGCGCCCACCAACTCCTCACTCTCTCCGTTGCAGGGGCTAAGCCCCGCCCCCACCAGCAGCCTACTCCGGTTGGCCTCACAGTCTCCTGTGACGTCACTAGGCCCGCCCATTTCCAGTATAGGAGCAGAGCACAGTGGGGAATCCCCGAGTGACGTCACGGCCAAGAATGCGGACCGAGCTAATAATACTTCACAGTCCTCCTTCTCCAAAAATAACAGCAGTATTAATGATATAAATGCGTCAGTCATCCGTATGCTAGATAGTACCGCGTTAAAAAAGGGAACAACGGTCTCCTGCCTAGTGGAGTACGCGAATTCTACTTCAAGAAACATTGATAATGCACTTGCTAGACATTGCACCTCTATTGAAGGCAGATTGGAGGCAATTGTAAATAGGCTAAATACGTTACCAGCAATACATACTTTAGCACTTTCAATTGACTCTAAGCTGCAAAAAATTGAGGAAAAACTGTCGAAACAACACTCCCAGCTGGAGGAGATGAAAAAGGAGAAGCAAGTGCTTTATCAAGAAATAGATAACCTAAAAATTAAAAATAAAAAATTACATGATAATAACGTAGAAACGAACACTTTATTGACCAATACAGAGGTACATTACAATATGTTAATTGATAAAATCGATAATCTAGAGCAGACAAATCTCGAGTCACAGACTAAAATTGATAATCTTGTATTAAACACTTTTGAAAACGATTTCCTAAATTTAACAAACAAAATCAATAGAGTTGAACTTGACAACAAGGAAATAATAACAAAAATAGAAAAAATAATAACAAAAGAAGATTTTACCTCTGTATATACTACTACTATTGAGAAAATTGAAAGAAATGTTGAGAACATCCAAAAAGATAACAAACTCATACTAAATAAAATAGAATTCCAAAAAATCGCAGTACTACCCAGTACACAAAACAATACCGTTTCTCTTATAAGTACAAAAAAATGTAATACTGCTAATAATAATGCGTCTGCTACGAATAGTACCTTACTTGACAATTATAGTGATATAAGCGAAACAATTGACAATTGTGAAAGCAATAATGACGGGTTTATCCAGATTGTAAATAGTAGAAATAAAATGTCTAGGCGTTTGAACAATTATAATAACGACAATGCTAACGCTGCGGCATCACCTGCACGAAGCACGCGGGTGCAAACGATTGATGGGGGGACAATGCACAGTAAAAACATTAAAAGCGGTAATACGGAGCTCATTATTTCAAACATTTTCGACGGTGATGTCTCTAAGCGTGTTGACGTCGCACACGCGATACTGCGCCGTGTCCTTCCATCAACACAAAAAATTGATATAATAGGCACACGCCTGCTTCGGTCAGAAGAATCGACAGCTGCGGCATTAGCAGATACAAACAGCGAACGTAGAAGGTCACCATGGGTTGTTACCCTTTCCAGCAGTGCGTTAGGCGAGAGAATAATGCGAGCCAAAAAGCTTATCACTGGCTTTCATGCTAGAGATGTCGACATTGCAGCTCTTGACCAGGACACAAGGGATGGGATTATAAATGGGAAAATTTTTATAAATGAATTGTTAACAAAAGAATGTTTTATTAAATATAGAAGTCTCAAGGCCCTTGCGATGAGACTTAATTTTAAATATGTTTGGCATAGAGGGGGCCGTTTCCTGGTGAAGAGGCGCGATGGCGATGTCTCTCATGAATTTTCATCTGCGGCTGATTTACAGACAATTGTGGCATCATATGCCATTAATCAACCATCTCAAACTGTAAATACTGAAAAAAAAACTGTTGATAATGAAATCGAGATTGATAATAATGTAATTCCGTCAACTGCTGCAAAAAATTGACTATCCGCAGACACTGCTGGGGGGGTTCACTGTAAGGGACTGAGGGCAGGTTTTGTCAATGTTACCTCACTGAAGGGGCACATTGGCATGATTAAACAACACCTTTCAGCTCGTCCTACCTACCATCTCTTTGGGGTTGCTGAGTCGCACCTTGACCCTGATGTTGGGAGTGATCTCATTCAGATCGATGACTACTCACTACTTAGACTTGATCGCAACAAACTAGGAGGCGGGCTAGTCCTGTACATTCATAACACTTTCAAGGCAAATTTACTAAGCAGTTCTCCAACAACACAGGAGGGCAGACCATTTATACCTGAATATTTAATGTGCAGTGTTCAGCAGGGCAGCCTTCCCCCCGTCTTTGTTGCTTTAATATACAGACCACCACACGTACCGTTTTTACAGGGCTCGGACTTAATAGACAAACTAACGATACATACTCAAGACTTTAGTCACAAAATTATTATGGGAGATCTGAATGCGAACCTACTCGGAACGTCAGCCGATGCGAAATTTGTTAGACGGTTGGCTGATGATCTTAACCTTCAAATAATTGATCATGGTGCGACTCATCATCTCACGGATTCTCACACGTGGATTGATGTGATCTTGACAGATAATAATGACGTTGTACTGAGCAGGGACAATCGGCCGGCGCCTTTTCCCAGTCATCATAACATCATAGAGGTCGAGATTGGGGTCGAAACTGCTGCATCCCCTGTGGTTGAATCATTCAGCTACAGGGATTTTAAGTCGATCCAGCAAGACGACCTCCTGTCTCGCCTAGCTGACTGTGATTGGTCGCGGATCGATGGTCCCGCGGCGAGTGTTGACAGTCAATTAGAGTGCCTCAGTGTCAACCTCATGGCTGTGATAGATAAAATTGCACCGTTAAAAGAATTCATACCGAAAAAGAAAACAAATCCACCATGGGTTGATGCTGAGCTAATACATCTTTACAAAAAACGTGACTCCGTACGAAGACGCTATTCGAGGACCAATGACGACAGACTGTGGCGGGAGTATCAGGGCCTTGCAGCTGAAGCTGAATTACGAACGAAGGAAACAAGGGAAAGATTTTTACAAAATAAAATTTCTGAAGCGATTAATAATAAGAAAGATATCTGGAAAGAGCTCAAGGCTCTGGGCCTTCTGCCAAAGACAAGAGAGGAGCTTCATGGTTTCTCACCGGAAGAGCTCAATGCCCACTTTGCAGGGGTGTCGATCTCCCAAAATGAGGGTGATGAAGAACTTGACAGCGTCCTGACCACTGCCAGTGATGACGGTTTTGTTTTCCGAGAAGTCAGCTTCTCGGACGTGGTTCTGGCTGTTGCCCACTTCTCATCACAAGCCAGAGGGGAAGACGACATTCCCCAAAGTATAGTGGCTAAGGCTCTTCCGTTTGTGGGAGATCATATTGTTAAGATCTTTAACTCCTCTCTGTCCAGTGGCATTTTTCCGGGAGCTTGGAGGGGAGCTCGGTTGGTGCCTTTGAAGAAGAAACCTGTCCCATCTACGGTGTCAGATTTCCGACCAATTGCCCTGCTGAGTTTCCTTTCTAAGGTCCTTGAAAAAATCGTACACGACCAAATAACCAACTTCTTACGAGAAAATAATACTTTGGACCCGATGCAGACTGGTTTTCGACAGAATCACAGTACACAGACAGCACTACTGAAACTGACGGAGGACATAAGATCAGGCATTGACAACAACAAAAAACTATTGACTATTTTGTTAATGTTTGATTTTAGCAAAGCATTCGACACCATCTCACACACTAAACTGCTGCGTAAGCTGATGCGCATGGGATTCTCCAGGAGTGTTCTCCTGTGGCTTAAGTCATATATCATGGGGAGACGACAGAAAGTCGTCACAATCACAAACGGGGATTCAGGTTGGCTAACCACCAATCTTGGCGTTCCACAGGGCTCAGTCCTGGGACCCCTGCTTTTCAGCCTGTACATAAACGACTTACAAGACGCACTCGACTTAGATGGTGTCGAACACATACTTTACGCTGACGACTTGCAAACCTACACACAAGTGACCCTGAAAGGTCTTCGTGATGGTATCGGTCGCATGTCGGCTGTAGCACAAGCAGTGTCGAACTGGGCAACGTCAGCTGGCCTGCGCCTCAATGTCGGCAAGACAAAGGCGATCATTTTTGGATCTGATCACAACATCAAACAGGTTCAGAGCCTCGACTTGCAAGGCATTGAGATACAGACCGGCGTACACGTTCCCTTTGTCGATACAGTCACCAACCTCGGCGTGGTGATGGACGGAGGGTTGACATGGAAGCCGCAACTGAATGCGGTCAGTAGAAAGGTAAATAGGGCTCTGTATAGCTTAAAACTTTTCCGTTCAAGCACCACAGAGATACTGAGGAAGCAGCTGGCATGTGCACTGGTACTACCTCACTTAGATTATTGCTCAGTGGTTCTTCTTGATGTGTCAGGGGAGCTCCAGACACGACTACAACGTCTGCAGAATGCATGTGTGAGATACATATGTGGTGTTAGGCGGGATGAGCATATCACCGCCTACAGGAAAAAACTGGACTGGTTAGAATTGAAGGTGAGGAGGGAGTATTTTATGGGGCTGCTGCTTTACAAAGCGGTTGTCATGCGGCAGCCACCGTATCTTACTGCCCTCTTTGAAAAAAACCAGGCCAGGACTTCAAGTAGGGGTGGTATGAAAGAGCTCTCGGTTCCGGGGTCGCGCACCGATAAGGGCCTTTTTTCATTCAGAGTTCAAGGTGCGCACCTCTGGAATTCGCTCCCGAGCAGTGTGAGGTGCCTGCCATCTTTTTGTAAATTTAAAACGGCGTTTAGCAGGCACCTTAAACAATTACATGGTGAGGAGTATGTTTAGAGATAAAAATGAGTCGATTATATATTTAGGCTTTTTATTTATTTAAATTATTTATTTATTTAATTTATTTATTTATTAAAACTTATTTATTTAATTTATTTATTTATTAAAATTTATTTATTTATTTATTTAACTTATTTATTTATTTAAATTTATTTATTTATTTATTTAAATTTATTTATTTATTTATTTAATTTAATTATTTATCTTGTTTATTTATGTATTCGACGCATTTATTTATTATTTTATTTATTTATTTATTAAATATTTTTAGTGTTAATTAAGTGTGAATGTATTTAATTATTAATTTGACAAAACAATTTTAAAAAAGTATGCATGTATTTATTAGTATGAATGGAAACGATTGTTAATGTATGTATATAATTTTATTCAAGCGACTGATAGGTATAATAAGTACGTTTTAGAAAAAACAAATTTTATAACTGACAACAAAGTGCAATACTTTATATACCTGACTTCACATATGTGCAATTAATTTTAGTTAAGTAACGACGTGATATGTAATTTTAAGAAAATGACAACGTGTGACATTAAAATGTAAAATTATATGTAAAAACTTTTGTAAATATTTACAAATAAATATTATATCTATCTATCTATCTATCTCTCTCTCTCTCTCTCTCTCTCTCTCTCTCTCTCTCTCTCTCTCTCTCTGCATAATAGAATTTTTGAAGCTATTGATAATAAGAAAGACATCTGGAAAGAGCTCAATGCTCATCGTTCGTTCGTTCGTTCGTTCGTTCGTTCGTTCGTTCGTTCGTTCGTTCGTTCGTTCGTTCGTTTTAAATTATTTAATTTATGTATTTATTTAATTATTTATTTAAATTATTTAAATTATGTATGTATTTATTTATTTATTTAAATTATTTAATTTATGTATTTATTTATTTATTTATTTAAATTATTTAATTTATGTATTTATTTATTTATTTATTTAAATTATTTAATTTATGTATTTATTTATTTATTTATTTAAATTATTTAATTTATGTATTTATTTATTTATTTATTTAAATTATTTAATTTATGTATTTATTTATTTAAATTATTTAATTTATGTATTTATTTATTTAAATTATTTAATTTATGTATTTATTTAAATTTATTTATTTATTTATTTATTTATTTATTTATTTATTTATTAATTTGCTTGCTTGCTTGCTTGCTTGCTTACTGGCTGGCTTGCTGGCTGGCTGGCTGGCTGGCTGGCTGGCTGGCTGGCTGGCTGGCTGGCTGGCTGGCTGGCTGGCTGGCTGGCTGGCTGGCTGGCTGGCTGGTTGGCTGGCTGGCTGGCTGGCTGGCTGGCTGGCTGGCTGGCTGGCTGGCTAATCAAAGTAAAGTGGAAAAATGGCATCGAAAGGGAGATAGTAGTAGGCGCTGCCTACTTCCCATACGACTCTGAAGCGGGACCACCTCCCGAAAAAGTAAAGGACCTCATTTCAGTGTGCGAACAGGAAAAGAAGAACCTACTTCTAGGCTGTGATACCAATGCGCACCACATAATCTGGGGTAGTTCGGATTGTAACAAAAGGGGAGAAACTCTCCTGGATTACTTAGCGGGCACGTAACTAGACCTCTTCAACAGGGGTCGAGAACCGACCTTTAGAAATGCAGCTCGTCAAGAGGTGATTGACATCACTCTGGTCTCCAGGAGATTGGACAGGCTGGTCTCAGGCTGGAGAGTCTCTGATGAGGTCTCTATGTCGGATCACAGCCATATTCTCTTCGAAATCAGAGAGATTCAGGAGGAACGAAGTCAATGGAGAAACCCTAGGCGAACGAACTGGGAAGGTTATGTAAGTGATTTGTCAGTAAATCTGACGACTCTCACGGATAAGTACACCTCGACAGAGGTAATCGACAAAAATTGCGAGTTTATACAAGACGCAATTATTGGGGCCTACGAGAAGAATTGTCACCTTCGCGACAAGACTTCACCCAATCAGACAGCCTGGTGGAATCCAGAACTGGAAGCTACGCGAAAGCGAGTTAGGAAGCTGTATAACAGATCAAAGAGAACGAAGAGCCACAAAGACCTGATGGCCTTTAAATTCGCTCAAAGAGAGTATAAAGAAGAAATAGCGTTGGCAAGGCGAGAAGGGTGGAAGAAGCACTGTGAGCAAATGAACACTTGTTCGGAAACGGCTAAACTGTGTCGTATCCTGGCTCAAGGGAACAGGAACCACTCGGGCTCCATTAGGCTCCCGTCAGGGGAGTGGGCGGCGAGCGGAGACGAAGCTCTGGACTCCTTGCTCTGGGCCCACTTCCCAGAATGGTGGCCAGACCAGCCAGACGTGACCGATAATGGATTCACTGAACGCAAAGCGTTCGGTGGCTCATAGGATAATACAGAGCGAAAAAATTAGATGGGCTATAGGGACTTTTGAACCCTATAAAGCAGCAGGGGAGGATGGCATTTTTCCAGCACTCTTGCAGAAAGGAATGGGGGTGCTCTTAGCACCCCTGGGTGATCTATTTAAGGCATGCTTAATCTGGGGTTACATACCTCAGAAATGGAGGATAGCCAAAGTGGTGTTTTTACCAAAACCCGGTAAACCCACCCACGAGGTAGCCAAAGATTATAGGCCAATTAGCCTTACGTCTTTTGCTCTCAAAACATTGGCAAGACTGGTAGATCGTGATGTCAGGGATAATACTCTAGCGGCTCTGCCGCTGCACCCCAGACAGCATGCTTATCAGGCAGGGAAATCGGTGGATTCGGCTCTCAAAGAAGCTGTTAACCACATCAGAAAGGGAATGGAAAACAAGGGCATGGTGTTGGGAGCTCTGTTAGACATAGAGGGAGCATTCAACTTCACAGGTGCCACTGAACACGGGATAGACAACTCCATTATCAGATGGATTAAGCAGTTACTGAACAACCGGGTGATCAAGGCCTACTGGGGTCCCTCGATCAGGCAAACAGCTGTGAAAAGGGGGTGTCCACAAGGGGGGGTAATGTCTCCAATCTTCTGGTCGCTCACGATCGACAGTCTCATTAAAGCACTAAACGAAGCGGGATTTTATGCGCGATCGTACGCGGATGACATTCTCATACTGATCAATTAAGAGCTCTCTTAGAGTGTGGACCCGGAATAGATCTGACCGTATCTGGCGGGAATCATCGGGAATGAGACAGGCCAAAACTTTGCTAGGTAGCTCCTCACCGCCAATCTGGAGCGGGGAGTTAATACTCCGCTCCAAAAGCTCAATAAGGGAAGTGGTGGGCTGGTTCTCGGGGCACTGCAGGGTAGGCCACCATCTTTTTAACATGGGGCTGCAACGGGTTGATTTGTGCAGATGGTGTGGTCAGGAGGAGGAGACCTCGACCCACCTGCTCTGTTACTGCTCGGCATGGACAATAACTAGATGGAGGTGGCTTGAACTCCCCTTCATTAAACTAGAAGACTTGGGAACAATGAAGCTTTCATTGATCTGCAGGTTTATAGGCATAATTAGAAGTAGGATGGAGGGTGGGACCTTAAACCAAGGGGGATAAGCACAATGGGCATGGCCTGAGTGCTGGACCGGCACGTCCCCGAAAGAGGCCGCCAGTTTACCCCGCCCCTCTTACGAATACGAATATGAATATAAAAAATGTAATAGTGTAATCCCGCGATCTAATCAAACTATACATTTTCGTAACATCGGTTATTTTTCCAACGAAAAAAACGTTATACATACAAAATATGTTAGTTAAAATACACAGTCGATAAATGACTAACTATGAAATACAATTAAAAAAAAAATGACCGCGGCAGTTTCTAGATATAACCAATAAAAATTAAGTAAAAACATAACCTCAAATATCTTAAACGATAAAAGACCTTATAGTCTGGGTAAAGAATTTAGCTAAGAGACAGTAGAAAGCTACCTTTTTCAGCTCAATTTATTTTAAATATTTTTCACCATATGTTTCCGAGATATCGATATTTAAACAAAATATGACGTTTTCGTATATAACAAAAGAGGGGACATAGTTTATCAAAAATTTTGCATCGGAGAAGATAGATAATGTTATACTCTTTCAAATACATTACACTTAATCGATCATACATTATTTATAAACTACCAAAAAGAATTCACCTTATTGATTTCCGAATGTCGTAAAATAGAGAAATCGTTAGAAAACAAAAGGGGTCTATTAATCTCAAAATTTCATTTCAATTCCAAATCTTTATTAAAAAGCAAAAAGAGGGCCCTGGTTGGCAAAAAATTACCGCCCCGTGCTCGAGATATAAACGAAAAAAAAATTTCAACATTAAGCCACCTCAAATAACTCAAAATATAAAGGTTGTTATAAACTGGGGAAAGAAGAAACTCCAGAAATAGTGAAAAAAACTACCTTTCTGGAAAGATTCAGAAGGAATAGTGCCGTTTTACTCAAGTTACCGTTCGACATACAAAATCGATTTTTTTACAAAATGATTTTTTTCTTGAAAAAAGAAAAGGATAAAATGATAGACCTTACAAATTTTACATAATATTCTTCTCTTAATCTCCTCAAATTTTTTCAAAAATTTTCCATCTTATATTTGCCAGATGTTATTTTCTTTTTCACTGTTTAAACAGGAAAAAGGAAATACCTTATTTAAAATGCGGGTCGGAAATGATAGGAAATTTGAACACTGTTTAAACAAAAAAAATAAGCTCTGTAAAATTAATATAGATCGTGAATAATCAGAGTAATACTCATCCACATCCATCGATAAACATACGCACGCATGCACGTACGCACGCACGCACGTACGCACGCATGCACGCACGAACGCACGAATGCATGTACGCACGCACGCACGCACACACGCACGAACGCAAGCACGCATGCACACACACATACACACATACACACACACGCACACATACACGCGCGCACACGCACACATAAATATAGACATTTTCTAAAAATAATGTATTTTGATTCCTAATGTCTCAAAACATGTTTCTATAATGTTGTTAGCAAAACTATTTTATTTACCACCACAAAACTTCCTCTATGAGGAAGCTAAATTGTAATTCCTCAAGTTGATGAGGTCTACAAATCTTCGAGATATCGGTTATCGATTGTCGAAAAATAGATCATTGTAAAAATCAAAATTCATGATGGGCTACAATTATGTTTTATTTTTTTATTATGTTTATTTTTTTTGCAATAAAAGTCACAACTAAAGTTTGGAAATTCTGCCATAAATATGAAGTTTGGATTTGTCCAAAAGTTAGGAATAATATTGAATGTGTTTGTTTTTTTTACTTTGCAATTTTCTTTTTTTTTCAATTTGTTTATTTATTGTACGTTTATATTATACGAGCAATGAAAACGTCTTCGTGTCTTGTAGAGTATCTGTTAACCAGCGCTACAGTACGAGACCACTATTTTGACCCCAGATTCTGAAAGAATGGAATATTTTACGTTCGGATATTGTTTGACCCACGGGTTACAGCGATCTCTGAGGTCACCGAAGGTCAAATCTATCATTTAAACTTCTCAGACCAGTATCTCGTCATGGTAACCGGATATCGAGGAAATGACCTCTACAAAAGTTATTGGGGACATATGGGACCATCGGTCAGTGATCTTGGATTTGACCTTCAAGGTCATTTTCAAGGTCATTTGACGGTCAACTTTGATACTTCGACATATGTTATTGTTTTGGTCTCGGATTCTAAAAGAGCAGGAAATTTTACGTTCGGATATGGTTTGACCCAAGGGGCAAAGTGATCTCTAGAGGTGACATGGAATGAATGGAGGTCAGATTCTTTCTTCTGAACTTCTCACACCAGTAGCCTGTCATGGTAGGCGGATATCGAGGAAATGACCCTTACAAAAAATGTTGAGTAAATTAGGGGCTATTGACTTCGATATTTCGCAAGATATCTCTATTTTTACCCCGGATTCTGAAAGAATGGAAAATTTTACGTTCGGATATGCTCACTATGTACTTCGGATATGATGCTTACTATGTTATGTATTTTTGACAAGACCACACTACTGTTATGTTTTGGAACTGTCTGAATCCGAATCCAGTGGCAGAATTATTTCAGCACGTCAGGGTCAAGGGAATTCCGAAGTCATATTGAAGGAAAAAAATACAAATGAAGAAAACCATCGTACTCACACGTTCTCGGGGTCGCTGAATCTGAATCCCGGGTCCGTTCGACCCCATCAGGTCAAAGTCAAGAACATCCCAAGGTCGAGCGACTCAGACCGCTTAACACAGGAGACTAAATCACCACATAACCTGAGTCGACAAACACCACAGACAGGAGACCAAATAACCACATGACTCGAAGAGAGAAAACGGCGAGGTAAATATGATTATATTAAGCAATAAATGTCAAAGAAGGTTTGTTATGCCTTTCGAAATGAAGGTATTTACGCTGTTATTAACAAAAGTTCACGAATGACGTGTTCGTGTATTGACGAAAGGTCTATGAAGAGATTTGCTCTTATGTGGATTAGTATTATCTCTCTGGAGAGACAAGCAATAGTCTGACATTCTACTTATGATTCGATTCGAAATTGAGCATTTAACAAAAATGTTGTTGATTCTTTGGTAATTTTTAGTATATTATCCGCATGCTTATACAGTTGATCTCGTAGCTGGCATTTACTTTTTAGATCAGTAGAGACCCAAGGAGCAAGTTGTTTCAAAATCAATCAAGTACTGAGACGAGCATGTCTGTGGAGTGACTGTCGTTAAGTCACGAAAAGCATTGAGCATAGAATCAACGTCATCGCAACACTCAGGACTAAATGTGATGATATCAACAGTAGTATGTACTTCTCTTTACAGTAATTTAATGTAAAAATGTTTATAATCTCTAAATGTTACAGTCTTAGTGACAGGTTGAAAAGTATTTATTTCTTAATCGATTAACAAATAATCGTGACAACTAATAAACAGTCTAGATGATTTAGAGTAAGAAATAATTTTTATGCTCATCTCAACGAAAAATTTACCACTTTTTGCCCTGAAAGGCGAGACCATAATTACACTTTTTGCCCGCAAAAATGATTAGCGGGAAAAAAGTGACTTCACTAGAAAATAGTCAGAATTCCTTTATTTCATCAAGTTCTACCAATAACCCTGATTTTCGATTGTCTTTTAAGTCCATTAGTACCGCTTTCCAAGTCAAAAAGTGGTCACAGTTATGATGGGCATAAAGTACTATATGTAACTCGAGAAAAAAGTCGACTTTTTGCATTTGTTACATAATGCACTATTTCTTTTGCAATTTTTCGTGTTGTAACTATTGCTTTTGCATGAATGAATGTTACTAGATGAGTTCTAATGGTGATAGTGTGCATATAATCTCAAAATATAACATAAATACGGTTTTTGTTACTAATTTTGTAGTAAAAATATAACTTTTTTGTGTTTCATGTGTTTAAATTATTAATTTTTTAGTTGTTTATCGCTACTCACCTATGCAGACGTACACGCATACGCACACACACACACACACACACACAGCCGCACGCCCGCACGACGCACGCACGCACATTCATACACACACACACACACACACCTACACACACACACACACACACACACGCACGCACGCACACACACACACACACACATATACACATACACATACACACACACATTCGAACACATACTTATAACACAGAAAATACCAAAAATACATATTTTACCGCAAAATTTGCGAAAAAGACATTATTTGGCAATATGTTGAGGTTAGGTTGACACTATTACAATGAGCACTTAGCTAGTAAAATATTCTATAATAAAGAAACAATCATTATAACATAGAAAATGCAAAAAAATCATATTGTAACTACGAAATTTGCAAGAAAAGAGCGTTTTTATGATATTTAGAGGTTAGGTTGACACCATTAAGATTGGTATCCGTTTCATTACCGACTCACAACTCACATCACAGAACATGTGCGATTGCACGGGATTGACGCGAACGATACAACTGTTAGTACCATAAATACCAACTACTAATTAGCGTGTCTTTCGAAATTAGTTTTAATTAATGAGGTTCAAAATTGCGATAAATAAAAAAAATTCGTTTGCGTTGTCATTTCACTCTAACTACTAGAGTGAAAATTAGAGCGAATAAATATCACTCTATTTTCTAGAGTGAATTATTTCACTCTAATAGTTAGAGTGAATTATTTCTCTCTAATAGTTAGAGTGCATTATTTCTCTCTAATAATTAGAGTGAATTATTTCACTCTAAAATCTTTAATACTGCAGGGACACTTTTCAAGCCCTCTTTGAAATTTATTTATGGATGTAATCAAGTATCTCGATTAACTCAGCAAACCCACGTATATATATATATATATATATATATATACACACAGTGGACTTTAGGGGTTACACATTTTTTTGAGAGCTTCTTTTCATAGGTACTTTCATATAATAATCGGTGTCAAGTAACGAGGTTTCGAGTGCGAACGGATTTTTAAAATTTGTTTGGAATGACATATATATATTATAAATTTGTAGTTCCTAAAGTCCACTGTGTGACCCAGTAGAGCGTTCTGAATTTTCAAACATGATCAAGAGAAGGTTAATAAAAAAAAAATCTAGAGAGTTTTATCAATTTGTACGTATTAAAAAATAAATTCTTCATCTTTTTACAAACCTTCAGAAAAAAATAGACTCCCTTGTCAGCTCAATGGGTCACCTCTAGTTAGATGAAGGTAAACCTGTAATTTGTGTTTTTTACGTTATGTGTGATCGTTTGCCATTTTACATAGTCAAAACTGATTTTTTGTCTTGAAAAGACCTTCAATTCGTTTTTTGGTGCGTTCAAAATCGTTTCGAATAACCAATGTTACAGCCTATGGAAGATAGGTACTTTTTCGGAATACGTCAAGTTGGCACCCCTGTTGCCTAAAAAATGACTACATGCTCATATTTAGCCTTGATCAACGTTGAACCTAAGGGTTTCAAAAAATCTGAGAAAAATCACACACATTCTACATACTAAGAGCAACATTTTTATTTTATTTCTTCGACAAAAAGGTTGCTCTTTGTATGCAAATTGTATGTGATTTTTCTCAGATTTTTTGAAACCCTTAGGTTCAAAGTTGGTCGAGGCTAAATATGAGCATGTAGTCATTCTTTAACAAAAAATAGCAACAAGGGATTTCGAATAACCAATGTTACAGCCTATGGAAGATAGGTACTTTTTCGGAATACGTCAAGTTGGCACCCCTGTTGCCTAAAAAATGACTACATGCTCATATTTAGCCTTGATCAACGTTGAACCTAAGGGTTTCAAAAAATCTGAGAAAAATCACACACATTCTACATACTAAGAGCAACATTTTTATTTTATTTCTTCGACAAAAAGGTTGCTCTTTGTATGCAAATTGTATGTGATTTTTCTCAGATTTTTTGAAACTCTTAGGTTCAAAGTTGGTCGAGGCTAAATATGAGCATATAGTCATTCTTTAACAAAAAATAGCAACAAGGGATTTCGAATAACCAATGTTACAGCCTATGGAAGATAGGTACTTTTTCGGAAAACGTCAAGTTGGCACCCCTGTTGCTTGATTCTATCACAACCTTTTGAGCTCTAACTTTCAGGAAACATAGTTCAACCATCATAGAAACTAATACACTTGATTTGGTTGTATCTTTTGAATATATAGCATAACGGTGAGTTTTTTGCTAACTTAATTTTTCCACTTAAAGTAAATGACATACTATTAAAGTCTCTAAATTTTGTCATAATTTTGAATCGAGCGCCACTATTCATCCGAATACCCTCAATGATACTCCGACCCTTTAAATTAAAGGTTTTAATGTCAGCTTTCTATTTACCGTACGTCTAATTGTCCGTAATGTATAATGCCTTACGTAAATTACGTCAGACTTTTAGTATATAAAATAGACGTGAATCATTTCAGGTTTTTTTAAGCCCATATATTTAAAGTTGTTTGAAGCTAATTATAACTTTATTGCTAAAACGTGCATTTTAATAATCTTTTAACAATATTTCATGTTATTTTGATCTTTTTATATAAATATTGCACTTCTGACATTTTGCGACTGTTGCAGACACTTTTATACTGAAAAAAGGTATATTCATGATTTTTGGTGTAGTGGTTCGAGTGATTAAACCCACTTTTTTCAGGATTTAAAGTTTTAAAATGAGTTTAATTACTAGAAAGGGGCATTAAAAGGTTTTGGAATAATTTTTTATGAAAAATTCAGAAAGTTTGCTAAAAAATTCCTTGTTGCTATTTTTTGTTAAAGAATGACTACATGCTCATATTTAGCCTCGACCAACTTTGAACCTAAGGGTTTCAAAAAATCTGAGAAAAATCACATACAATTTGCATACAAAGAGCAACCTTTTTGTCGAAGAAATAAAATAAAAATGTTGCTCTTAGTATGTAGAATGTGTGTGATTTTTCTCAGATTTTTTGAAACCCTTAGGTTCAACGTTGATCAAAGCTAAATATGAGCATGTAGTCATTTTTTAGGCAACAGGGGTGCCAACTTGACGTATTCCGAAAAAGTACCTATCTTCCATAGGCTGTAACATTGGTTATTCGAAACGATTTTGAACGCACCAAAAAACGAATTGAAGGTCTTTTCAAGACAAAAAATCAGTTTTGACTATGTAAAATGGCAAACGATCACACATAACGTAAAAAACACAAATTACAGGTTTACCTTCATCTAACTAGAGGTGACCCATTGAGCTGACAAGGGAGTCTATTTTTTTCTGAAGGTTTGTAAAAAGATGAAGAATTTATTTTTTAATACGTACAAATTGATAAAACTCTCTAGATTTTTTTTTATTAACCTTCTCTTGATCATGTTTGAAAATTCAGAACGCTCTACTGGGTCACACAGTGGACTTTAGGAACTACAAATTTATAATATATATATGTCATTCCAAACAAATTTTAAAAATCCGTTCGCACTCGAAACCTCGTTACTTGACACCGATTATTATATGAAAGTACCTATGAAAAGAAGCTCTCAAAAAAATTTGTAACCCCTAAAGTCCACTGTGTGTATATATATATATATATATATATATATATATATATATATATATATATATATACACGTGGGTTTGCTGAGTTAATCGAGAAACTTGATTACATCCATAAATAAATTTCAAACAGGGCTTGAAAAGTGTCCCTGCAGTATTAAAGATTTTAGAGTGAAATAATTCACTCTAATTATTAGAGAGAAATAATGCACTCTAACTATTAGAGAGAAATAATTCACTCTAACTATTAGAGTGAAATAATTCACTCTAGAAAACAAACGAATTTTTTTATTTATCGCAATTTTGAACCTCATTAATTAAAACTAATTTCGAAAGACACGCTAATAAGTAGTTGGTATTTATGGTACTAACAGTTGTATCGTTCGCGTCAATCCCGCGCAATCACACATGTTCTGTGATGTGAGTTGTGAGTCGGTAAAAGCTGGAAACCGACTGACTCGAGCGCCGCCGCGCCGCTTCTTATATAGCCGCCTGCAACGCCGTCGATGCAAGATGGCTGCCAAAATGGCGGCGCGCGCGTGCGTAGAGGAGCGGCACAATGCAGGCGTATAAAGGCGCGTTGGCCGCAACAAGGATTTTTTAAATTTATGCTAATATAACAAAATGGCGGACATTTAAATAAAAAACGTTTTTTTTCACTGTTTTTGCAAAAAAAAATAGTAAAAGTAAAAATTTTAGAAAAATCCTAGAATGCGACAGAGCAATATGTGCTATAAGTGTCACCCAAAAGTAAAAAATGCTGTAGTAATATGTATTATTTGTGATAGTTCTTACCACCAAAGTTGTTTTGAGCAAACAAAAAAGTATAAGTATGTGAGTGAAAGACTTACTATTTTCCCTGAACATAGAAGCCTAAAACTAACCTCAAAAATTGATGAGGATACCTTAAGTGATTTAGCAAAATTGTTAATTGCACAAATAAAACTGAAGAAATCTGAGGAAATAAGACAAGAAATATTAAACGAAGTATCAAACAAAACTCTAGAAATACAGAACGCAAGAAACTTTGGAAATGAAGCTGAGTATGAATTAATGATAACAGAAAATTCTCTTTTGAAAAAAATTAATAAAGAGTTACAAGAAAAAAGTTAACTGCTGGAAGAACTACTAGATAAGCAAAAATAAATTAATGTTAAGAAACAAATATTTGCTGAAGTGATAATCTAATGGTAAACATACACCCAGAAAAGATTGGATTACAAATGACATAATGAAATCATGTGAAAAAAAGAATTACTATATAATCAAATGAAAAGAAAGCGATCCAGATAACACACATTAAATAATGAATATAAAAATTATGTTAAAACTCTGAATAAAGTAATTATAGATTCTAAAATGAAGCATGAAAGAAATATGGTTAAAGCTAATAGTACTAATGGTAGACTTATGGAGAGTGATAAAATTGGCAAAGATAATAAGAATATAAATATCATTAGTCATATACGTAATGAAAATATAACCTATGGAAAGTATTGTGATAGTGTGCCCAGAAATATAGATATAAAAATAAAAGAGTGTAAGTTAAATAGAGTACAAGAAGGTAAATATCTGGGTATATAATATAATATATTATATATGATAATTATAATTTTTGACTATAACTTAAAATGACACAGTCATATCAATTATATTATCAAAAAAAATGAAATATTTAGTATTTATATTCTATAAAATCTCTAAATTTATGCAAACAGATACACTGCTAATGATATATCATGTATTTTTCCGTAGTATGATAAGCTATGGGGATGAGCTTATGGAAATAATTTATATCTGTTGCAAAGATTACAAAATAGATTATTAAAAATAATAAACAAAAATAAATTTGTAAGAGACAGACCAATTAATCTAAAAATACCTGTATGATTGAGAATCATCGAACTACCATTACAATGCACTAAAAGAAATATATACTAAGTCTAATAGTATAACAAGAAATAAAAGTATACAAATTCCTCAAAGAAAGAAAACAGTCAGCATAAAGATTAGTTATATAAATGCAATAAATGTATACAATAGTCTGCCTAAAGAACTAAAAGCTTTAAATAGTACAAAAGACAACAACAAAAACAAATTAAAAGACTGGATAAAAAATAAAAAAAAAAAATATATATATATATATATATATATATATATATATATATATATATATATATATATATATATATATATATATATATAGAGAGAGAGAGAGAGAGAGAGAGAGAGAGAGAGAGACTTAATTGTTATTAAACGAGAAATTATGTACAAGTTACTTAAAGTTTAAATATTGAAATGTATATGAACAAAAATATATCTTTTGTTTTTCGGTTTTAAGTATTATAAGTTTTAGGTTAATTAATTTTAAGTTATTTTCTTTGTATAAGTTAGCACATAAGTTTCTATAAAGCGGAGCTATGTACAGGCAACTATCCCTAGTATGAGAAATCTATTAAATCCTATTAATTCCTTTTTCCAAATATGAAAAGATCGTATTTGCGAATAGGATGTATATACAATTTTTGTATTGGCGAATACAACTTAATAGATTTCTCACACTAGGGATGTTTGTTTCTATACGGTGTCTGTCTCGCAAGAAAGCTTTTGTATTTTGCAAGATCATGACATGTATTTCTGGTTAAATAATAATAATAATAATATACATAAATTGCCGATACTTTTTACTTTCAATTTGCAAACACGAAGGTTATTCAATAATCACTTATTTATATAAGAAAGATAAACAAATTAAATCAAACGTTAATCAATATGCAGTTGGATACTCTATTTTAGAATGCCTTAGATTGCTTCTGAGATTGAATTACATATTTATTATTTTTTTGTTTATTTAATATCATTTAATTTTAATGTCTAATCTCCAATCTTAGTCGACATTGCAGAGACTAGTGACGTGGTCTTTTGGAAATATAAATTACACACTTTTACTTCTGTATTATGATTCTATAATAAAGCGCTCTTTAATCAATAGTTTAGAAATATGACAATCACTATCACAGTCTATAAAAACATATTTTATATGATTAAAAAAGTAATATTATTTTTATGTTTTATTTTATTAATTTATTTTATTTCTTTTTGTTTTAATTTGTTTAACGGCTAATTTTAAATTAAAATTTAAAAAGGTAATAATTAACTTATAATTTGTGTTGCAGTAACATGATAATTTTATAACATATAAGTCCCTTAAACTAAAATGTTTAAAAATGTTGCAACTTAAAATTATGACGTATGTATTATCACAGATAGTTCATTTAATGGTCAACTAAATGTTAAACTATAAATCAAATATATAAATTCATATCAACATTCAGGAATCATCTCAATAAATAGTCATTTTATTTTCAAACAAAAAATAATAAAATTAAACTAAATAAGTATTAGAAGATTCACTCAGAAACCCTCACAGGAGTGCAACTAAGTACCGGAGCCAATGATTTCACGCAATGATGGAAAATATATAATAGTATTGAATATTATTAGATAATTTGTTGTTAATAGACAATATTTATATTCTACTATACTAATAATATCCCAATAATAATATTGCATACAAATATTTTATCATTATTCTGCTATTTTAATTTTAACTTATACGAGCGATCGTTAGCAAGCGAGTAATGCAGCTAGTACAAAATCAAACTAAGTGCATTGTCTTGTAGAATATTTGAACTATGATTCCTTGAGTTAGAAAAGGTTATAATAGAAAAGTAACTTGGTAAAGTTTCGGTACATTCAAATTGGTAATAATAGGAGTTTTGTAGAATTAAAAAAAGCCGTTTATTAGTAACACACACACACACACACACACACACACACACACACACACACACACACACACACACACATACACTCACACACACTCACACATACACACTCACACACACACATCCACACACACACTCACACACACGCACACATATACATATATATATATATATATATATATATATATATATATATATATATATATATATATATATATATATATATATATATATATATATATATATATATATATATATATATATGTATATACATGTAACATGTCAATTAATGCTATTTTACCACTATCATTGTATTTTGGCAATGACAAGTACATTTATCAAAATACATAAAATAACGAATGAACTTCGTTATTTAATGACATATCTTTGTCCACGTAATTTTTCATTAATATTTTTAGGTTATACATAGTAATATTTTTTTCTTCTTAGGCGATTAATACTAAAAGAAATTAGGTAGTTTCATAATAATTCAAAACTAATAACATTATATTCAGTTCGTTTAGTTACGTTTGGCATGCACATTTGTTACATTAGGCCGTATTAAATAATACAAATTATTATTACCTTTGATTAAAATCTATAATTTCAATATTATTTTATAAACTTTTCTATAAGTTATTACTTTAAATGTTAGTTACTTAGGTATTATATTTTTAACAAAATTCTATAACAAAAATGCTGTTTTAGAATAAAACCAAATATCCTTTTTATTTTACGTTGAAATAGTGCTATTCTATATATTGAAATTGACTATACAATATTGTTTCTTATAGGTTCAAATCGTTTCGTATGAAACCTATAATGTATATGCATGAGCTTACAAAGGTTAAATTCTAAAAATGTCTCTATGTAACGAGTTACAAAGGGTTTCTTACCTTTGCGTATGCAAAGGAAATATATATGCAGATGGTTAATTCCCGGTAATATCCATTGTTTCTGAATATATACGTATTTTCTATTTACTGTATACTTATATTTTAAAACTAACATTATAATTACCATTTTAAATAAACTAAAAGTATTTTGTTCTAAAATAGATAAATAATCTAACATAGTAACCCAACATGTTGTTAAATATATTTTTACTGTATATATAAAATTCACGTTGAAAGCGCGCCGAACAAACTAATAGATTATAGTCATTTTCTTAAGTTAATATTGTTTGAAACCTAAAATTGAAACTTAAATCCCTAATTTTATAACTGTTAAAAATAATTAACTACTAAATATAAACAAATACAATCGGCTCCCTTTATCAAAAGAGAATGTACTTAAAGCTAGTAACAATAGTAAACTAATAGTATCAAGCATCTTTGAAGAGATGAAAATAAATATATAGCTAGTTCTCATGCTATATTAGTGAAAATACTACCTTTGCATAAAGCAAAAAGATATTATAGGTGCCCGATTTCTTCGGTCGGATAATTTGAAACTCTCAGTACCAAAAACGGATAAATACGAGCGGAGAAGGTCACCTTGGATTGTTACCCTCTCTTGAGCCGCTTTAGTGGATAATATCATGCGTGCAAAGCGTACTATTACCAGCTATCATACGAGGGATATCGACAACTCGCATCTTGATCAAGAAACAAAGGAGCAGCTTTTAAATGGGAGAATTTTTATTAATGAAATTGTTGACAGCACTAAATTTGTAAATTATAGAAGTTTAAGAACACAAGCAAAAACATTAGGATTTAAGTATGTATAGCACAGAGGAGGTAACTTCTTGGTCAATATGTGATACGGCTGCATCTCTCATGTTTTTACAACAGCAGCTGATCTGCAAGTAATCTTTTCACTATATGATACGAGACCTTAATAATAGTGTTAATACCTTGTCAGATCAAAACACTCCATCTACATCGGAAATATAGACATGCAATGTTGATACAAATATGATCTGACTAGGTGAATGTGAGGAGAGAGAGGGTCGCGGTGGGAGACTGAAAACAGGTTTTATCAATGTGACCTCTCTCCAAGGTCACACTGAGACACTCTGCCAACACCTTTCGACTGGTCCCTACTATCACCTCTCCGGGGTAGCTGCGACGCACCTTTCACCTGACGTTGAGGACATTCGCATTCATATTGGAGGTTACTCAATAGTAAGATTAGATACAAACAATTTTGGGGGTGGGCTAATCCTGTATGTGCATAATTCACTTAAAGTTAACATTCTGTGTCTCAAAGACTACGCAGGAAGGAAAGCCCGGTATTTAGGAATATATTATGTGCAGTGTGCAATCAGAAATCCATTCCCACTCTTCATTGCTTTAATTTATAAATCACCGAATGTACCTTTTTTACATTAGTCAGACTTAATAGATAAATTAGTGCTACACACTCAGGACTTTAGTCACAAAATCATAATGGGAGATCTGAATGCGAATCTCCTTATGGCATTAGAAGATGCTATAGACAAAATAATTGCTGATCAGAACTCCTTGCTGGAAGAGTTCAAGATCAAACAGTCCTTCTTAGAAAAAAAAAAATTCAGAATTAACCAAGAAATTGCTGATTATAGAAAATAAGCTAGATGTAAATAATTCTACAGCGACCCCTGATTCAGTTTCTCGTGGTTCGAAAGAACCACGGAATTCTGTCTCAGGAAGGAGATGGTGGGAGAGTGGCGCTTTATGTCAGTGATAGATACATGGTCAAAGTTCTTGCTGTGTCAAAAACTGATGGACCTGACAAACCTAAACAGTCTGAGTATATCATGTGTGAAATGCAGCATAGGAGCCAAGAGCCTGTTTTTATTACGGTCATTTACTGGGCCCCCACGATTGCTTTTCTTAAGTATTCGGATCTTGTCGACAAGTTAAGAGAGTGCTGTGATGCCTACAGTCACAAAATCATAATGAGTGACTTGACTGCGGATTTATTGGCCGACAGTGATGATGCGAAGTTTGTTCACAAACTTGCAGCTGAACTGTCACTTCAGATCGTCCAGCACGGATTGACTCACCATACCCACACCTCGCACACATGATTAGACACTATACTAGTGGAGAGCAACGACACAATAGTAGATAGCAACAACTTTGATCTGCCCTAGCCAAGCAAACATAACATCATAGATTTGGTTTTAAATGTCCGCGCTCCTACTCTATTTTCTTTACATTTAAACTTAGACTACTGTCTCTCGCCCATTGCGCTACTGCCTGTGTATCGCGATTTATAGCTGCGAGGCCTTCACTGAGATCACTTGGGTAGAAATGACGGTACACTTGGGTGTCAACCGAAAAATCATGCACTTTGCAAAGCGAAGTACACTTTAAAGATCGTTTATAAAAAGCAAAAAATCAGTGGGCCTAAAACACTACCTTGCGGAACACCAGACGCAACTCTGAACAAATCAGAGATTGAGCCTCCTTCATCTACTACCGCTTGTAGTCGATCTGCCAGGTAATTAAAAAAACCAACGAAATACACGGTTAGAAACATTAAGAACACGTAACTTTGATAACAGCAGAACATGCGGTATTTTATCGAAAGCCTTAGAAAAATCGAATAGAATTAGCACGGTAATCATTCTTTTATCAATAGCATGTCTGATATCATCTACAACTCCTAGGAGTGGAGTCTCGGTGCTGCGGCCTCTCCTGTAGCCTGCTTGTCAAGCATAGAGCAGTTTGTGAACCTCAAGATAACCTGATAACTGCTGGTAAATGAGCCGCTTTATTACTATTGAAAACTCTGAAAACTGAGCAATAGACCTTGTATCAGAAGATGAAGCAGGTATCTTAACTTTAGATAAAGGTACCAGCAGAGCTTTTTCTATACTGTTGAAAAGTTGCATTCACTAAGCACGAGTTAAACATGCTCGTGAGAGGATTTAGAATTTCCGGGGCAGCGGCCTTAAGTATTTGTACGGTAAGTCCATTCAATCCTGCTCCCTTTGACGGCTCGTTGAACAGCGCCTCTTTTACGTCACTTATAGTTACTGGGCGAAAATCAAAACGCGATTTTTGTGAGTCACTATAAGCATTGTTGCAGATTGCTTGAAAATCAAGTTAGCTCAAAGGGGGGGGGGGGGGGAATTTACTATAGAAGCATAGTGCACATTCAAGATATCAACATTAAAGTACAGAAAAGGGGATGGCACACCGGGACTAGACATACGCATACGCCGAAGCTCACGCCATTTTAATTTTGGATCCGGGGCCGACTCAAGCTTGCAGGCAAAAAAATTATTTTTCGCCGTGTAATGAGTTGCATACTTGCGAATGCAGTAATTTAAAGTGATTAAAATCTTTGGTAAGACCTGGTGAGTGAGCCGCCTGATATACACGATCTCGCTGCTTCGTGAGGGCGCGTATTGCTGGGGATACCCAGATTACTCTTCGAAGACACTATTACATGTTACACTTCTTCTAGGGGCAACAGCATCGTATGCCGCTATAAGAGCGTTAGTGATTTGACGCTCTGATTTATCTACTGGGCTGGGTCCAAGCACAAGGCCTGATGAGGGAGAGGTAGCCAAAAATGACGTGCTTGAAAAGGGAGGTAGTGAATGGCAAGCTAGTATGTTCTCTCGTATATGTTCTATGAGATCTGCCCGATCTACATGTATGAGGTCACGCACTTTAAGGACTTTCTCGCAGACTAGAGGTTTACTACGCTATAGCACAATTTCGATCAAATCGTGCCCAGCGATAAAGGGAGCTTTTGTCTTTTATAGTTCATAACAGAATCATTTTGCTTAACAATAAAAAGATCAAGCCACGTGTGTTACGGCAAATCTCTCCAAAATACATGATGGGTAGGCTCGGATGGGATCAAAAAATGAGAATGCGATTCAATGAGCTCGCTCAAATAAAGTGAAGCGGCACTCTGTAAGCACATATTAATGTTAAAGTCACCATTAATTACTATATTTGAATAATGGGGTAGAAAAATTGAAAGACGTGCTTGCCTCGTGGTAACTGCCCGAACAACAGACTGTCATTCATTTTGCCTTGGTCTGGCTTGAAGTACTACCACATCCTCTTCCGAATGAACCGCGATCAGAGGTGCATCATGAGAATTTGTTTCTCGAATACACACTATCATATT
The DNA here is from genome assembly GCA_949152435.1 of Gastracanthus pulcherrimus. NCBI lineage: Eukaryota > Metazoa > Arthropoda > Insecta > Hymenoptera > Pteromalidae > Gastracanthus > Gastracanthus pulcherrimus. The sequence continues at coordinate 75,034,594 of OX424575.1, forward strand.
GCGAACAATCGGACGGGCATAATTCAGGGTAATACTCGCAATACGGGCCTTACAGAGTAGTTTGTAAACCGATATCGGATAGAGTGGATTTATATACACCTTCGTCTTGTCGCCCTCACCAAAGATGGTTTGTGCGTCAGTCTTATTCAGTGCGCCAGCCTTGCGAAGAACTAATTCGCCAATTTTCGGTGAAGTGAACGTTATAACGAATGCAATCATCGGGGTAGTTTCGAGCGCAATATCTTCAGAGTCACTCACTTGCATATCTGTTTCATCAACAGCCGCGCGTGGGGACGACATGTTCTTTTTCTTTTTTTCTTTAATAGGCCACGGTCGGATTTCTAGTACTTGATTCATAAGCCCAGCGAGCTCGATAGTAGCAAAAACGCGGACAGTAGCTTCGGACATTAATGGTTCAAATGATTTTGGTACACCGAAAATAGTCACCTCACACGGATCAGTGATCGTAATACTTTGTGATACGGCTGCAATTTCCGAGACAAAAGTATGAAGTTCCGCGCGATACTCCACCTCAGTATTCAAAATTTTATTTTCTAAAGCGGAAACACGATGTACGCTCCTTAACCGCCGCTGAATTCTTCGCGTGCGCGCGTTTATTTTCAACGTTTGCAGACCTCTATCGGACCCAAGTTTAAATCGTCAACTGCGTTATCGTTGTTGCTTGATTGCTGGTGTACACTAGTATTACCTTCCGACATTTCGATAGCTGAATTGGACTGATATGATAGTACAGTATCGTCAGAACTACTCAAGGTAGAATCAATAGATTGATCCAAGGAATCAGCTATGTCGTGACAGTGTAGCTTATTTGCTGGCTTCAGTGACTCTGCGGTGGGAGAGGCAGATCGCTTTAGCTTGTTGTATTAATTTGAGGTATATCCCACGTCTGGACACTATTTTTAAAACTACGAACGCATCAGTTATCTAAATATTATGACAGCTCATAAGAACAATTTTTTATAGTATTATATCCGTTCTTTTTAACCGGAGAGGTAGGGTGTAATTTTATATCGGATATTTGTGGTGCAAAAGCTACTCGTATATATTATGACAGCTTATAAGAAAAATTTTTTATAGTGTTTTATTCGTTCTTTTTAACCGGAGAGTAGGGTGATTTACGAACGCGCGCTGTTTTATTCCTGTTCTGCTGTACACAAAAAGTATTTCTGCAAAAGTTCTTTATAATATATATTTGAGATATAACGATTTTAAAAAAACATAATACACAGGCACGCACGCATAATTTGCATACGCACTCACTTGCTAGCTTCCTCGCTAACGCCCTCGTTCTTGCATTCACGTACTCACCTGCTCACTCACCCACTAACGCATGCACTTAATCATGAACAATCTGACACACTCACGTGCTCACTCACTCACTTAATCACTTACCCACTCATGCACGCACTCACTTACTCACATATTCGATCACTTCCTCGCATAGTTATTCACTAAATCACTCACTCCTTCACTGACATACTTACGCATGCAATCTCTCACTAACTTATTGACTTGTTTACTTATTCAAGCACTCATGTAATAAACTGCTGACTCGCATACTTAAGCACGTGAGTTCACTCGCTCTCCCACATTCGCTCTCTCACTCACACAAACATAATGACTACAGATACAAATACACAATTATGTATTTAGACATGAGTACTATACATAAGTGACGCATACTTTAATTGTATCACCTCACCTTCCCTATTTCCCCACTTTTTTCTAGTTTTACACTTTTCAGATTTATTGCGTTACAAACAAACGTCACTTTTTTATATAGGATTGTTCTATCAGTAAGTACAGTAATAGCGGAATTTTTAATGCAGTTGATTTACATCACATTTGCTGACTCAAAAATGTGCTTACGTACCGTACCCTTAAAAGTGCTAAGATTAAAATTTTCTTTATTATTTTCTTATGGAGATACAATCAATGTTTTTTAAATATTAATAATTTTTTTTCACAAAATCGATTAGATCTTTATAAAAGAAATGATAAAAAAATGTTGACGAAAAGGTGCTCCGCTCTTTTTGTAATACATGTCAAAAGAAGTCGAATAACAATCGAAAAAAAAAATTTCGTTCATCGTGTCACCGAGAATCGAGTGATGAACAAAGTTCCTTTAATAAATATAGTATTGAAAATAATTATTTATTGTGACGTATAGGATCAAGATTTGAAGTTTTACAACGGTAAAGTTTAAGATATTATTATGTATTAATACGAGTAGCATACAATTTTTTAAAATGATTCACGGCGCGCTCCGATCAAGTTTAAATAAAAAGATCTTGCACCTCGCGAGTTTTTTTATAAATCATTCCTGGGATATCTTCCGATGATTTTAAGCCTAAAATGAAAATAATCCCTAGAGGGATTTTCAAATAAACTCGATATTTGATCATTTTCGTAGGTTATCGTGACTATTTTCTATATTGCATCTTGTATTTAGATTTCTTAGGCTTTAAAAATATATTTCAATATTAGAAATAAGTTTATAAATTCTTAATACTCATTAAACTTTTAAAATTCATATAAATTTTTTTAAATACTGCTCAAAAATTAAATTTTTTAACTTCTTATTTCAAATATTTTTCTGTGCGCTCGAAGTTTCTTTTTTTTTTTCTTTCATCGAGGATAAATTTGGTATTCCGTTGCCATGGCTGCGATAAATAAACTTATGCTGATTTTACGGTTAGTAAAAATGCCGAAGGCAAGAACACACGATGAAAATCGTCATCAAATTTGTTTACTTTGCTTTGGAAAAACTAAAGTAATGATTCCTGTAAAAGGAGAATTAAAAGTGCTTGTTGAAAAACAGTTTGAGTACGATACTAGTGATGACCGATTACCTCTCGTTCTATACAGTAGTTGCAAAAGAGATTTATACAGAATTAGAAACGATGAAGATATAAGTGTGAATCTACCAAAATTTTCTGATCTTCAACCTTTGAAGAAATCTACTAGATCAAGCGACGATGTTTTATGTGCTTGTCATATTTGTGAGCTTGCGAGAAAAACCCCTCCTGGAAAATTTTCAAACTTTGCAAAGAATAATGTTATGCCTCAGTGACATGGAATACTTGTTGATGTGACAAATATAAAAGTTCCAAGTAAGCTATTAAAACATATCTTTTTCTAGTTATAATAACTACAATATAATAATACAATTTTAATCTAGATGAAAGAAAATCACCTTCCGTTGAAAGCCGGTGTAGTTACTGCTTTTCTTTGTTGAGAAAAGGAAAATCTCATAAATGTAACTTTACCGTACGCTTGGAGAATTTGACTGAAAACATTATGCAAACAAGCCCAAGAGCTACAGATCAAGTAATTTCGTCTTTGCTTAAACGCAAAATGATTACAGAAAATACACAAAATACTACAACTCTATCACTTTCTCAAACACGCGGTAAGCCTCTTAAAGTTGCTATTGGTTCACAAAATAACAAAGCTTTAAGCAAACCGGAGCTTTTTTCTGCAGACGATTTTTTAAAAATCCAGACGAGTTTACATTTGAGCCAAACGAAGACACTTGCGATTGCTACAGCTTTACGAGTAGCTACGAAAAATGCTAAGGTCGTGGAACCGCATTTGAAAAAAAAACTATCAATTAAAAGCCACTGTGTTGATAATTATTTTGGTACTAAAAACTTTGACTTTGTTCACGTCAAGGATGATAAAGTTTCATCTGCAGCCGAAACAGTCGCTTACTGCACAAATCTTGATGGTTTAATAGAACACATTAAAGAAAAACGCTCATTGTCTGAATTTCACTTGAAGTTTGGTATTGACGGGGGAGGGGGTTATCTGAAGATATGTTTATCCATTCAATTTACTTCAGAAAATGAAAAGCTAAATAGACACCGGCAAAAGTTCGAAGATGGTATTTCTGCTAAACGGTTTAAAGATTCAGGTGTTAACAAATTATTGATACTAGCATTAGCAAACAATTCTCAAGAAAATTATGAAAATGTATCGCAGCTGTGGTCTGCAATAAAAATAAACAACTTTCAGGGAACTATTGCGACAGATTTAAAACTTGCTAATACTATGGTTGGCATCATGTCGCATAGCAGCTTTTACCCCTGCACTTGGTGTTTCGCATCGAAAAATGATTTAAGTAGCTGCGGAATACCGAGGACAATAAATAATACGTTTCAAAATTATATAAACTGGCATCAAGCTGGATCTGTCAAAAAAGATGCAAAGAATCATAAAAATTGTATTCATCCGCCTCTTTTATCAACTGATGTAGACAAAACATTTCTTCAGATAATACCTCCACCTGAACTTCATTTGATGCTAGGTGTAGTAAATACATTGTATAGACACTTATTGGCTGAATTCGAGAAAGACGCTCTTCTATGGGCACAATCATGCCATGTCACTCGTGATATACGTCAGGGTAATACAAGTTTTAATGGCAATTCGTGCAAGATATTATTAGACAAACTTGATTTCCTGCGTTCACGAAATCACAATTTGGGATATTTGAAATATGTAAATGCTTTTGAGCACTTCAAAAATGTTGTACATGCCTGCTTTGGAAAAAAACTTGACCCATCTTTCAAAGATAAGATTAATGCCTTCAAGCTAAGTTATTTACATTTAAATGTACCAATAACGCCCAAAATTCATGCAGTATTTTTTCATGTGCCTGACTTTTGCGAAGAAGTTCAGATGGGACTTGGATTTTATAGTGAACAGGCTATGGAATCTGTCCATGCTGATTTCAAATCTGTGTGGGAGAAATATAAAGTTTTTAAGAACCATCCAGAATATGCAGAGAGGTTGCAACGTGCTTTATGTGAATATAATAGTTTACATTCATTTTAATTATTGTACATAATAAAGATATTTTTTTAATGTAATAAAATGATCGCAAAGTTTGAAAATTCGAATACGGTTTTGAAAATTTTTATGAATTTAAAATTTTTAATACCTTTTTTTTTTTTTTTTTTTATTATTTAACGTCGCCATGTTTGTGCTTCCATGTGGTGCTAATCGACGACGGGGGTCTGCGGTGTGTTTGTAAACAAAGCACATGTAATTTTTACAGAGGTGCTTGTATCAATCGGCAGAGACTAGGATTCGAACCCGGGTCACCGGCGTGGGAATCCGACACTCTACCGACTGAGCCGCCGCAGGCCCCATTTTTAATACCTATTGAGCATTTATAAACTTATTTCTGATGTTGAAATATATTTTTAAAACCTAAGAAATCTAAATACAAGATGCAATATAGAAAATAGTCACGATAACCTACGAAAATGATCAAATATCGAGTTTATTTGAGAATCCCTCTAGGGATTATTTTCATTTTAGGCTTAAAATCATCGGAAGATATCCCAGGAATGATTTATAAAAAAACTCGCGAGGTGCAAGATCTTTTTATTTAAACTTGATCGGAGCGCGCCGTGGATTGCTTTTAAACATGAAAAGTTTTCTGGACAGCCTTTTTTACTTTTTATGTTTAAAAGCAATCATTCTAAAAAATTGTATGCTATCAATACATAATATTATCTTAAACTTTACCGTTGTAAAACCTTAAAATCATCCTACACGTCAAAATAAATCATTATTTTCAGTACCGTATTTATTAAGGAACTTTGTTTATTACTCGATTCTCGGTGACACGATGAACGAATTTTTTTTTTTTTTTTTTTTTTTTTTTCTATGGGTATTCGACTGCTTCTGACATGTGTTACAATAGAGCGGAGTACTATCTCGTTTAAATTTTTTTTATTATTTTCTCTCCATAAGAAAATCGAATTTTAAAATTGACTGGATCTACGAAAAAGAACAATAAAAAAATGTTGACGAAGAAGTACTTCGTTCATTTCTTAATACACATTAAAAGAGATCGAATAACCGTCGATAAAAAAATTTTGTATATCATGTCACTTAGAATCGTGTGAGGAACAAAGTTCCTTTAATAAATATAGTATTGAAAATAGTGATTTATTGTTGCGCGTAGGATCAAGATTTTGAGTATTTACGGCGGTAAATTTAAGGTAAAATTAAGTATTGATAGCATACAAATTTTCAACATGATTGCTTATAACCATAAGAAGGTTTCTAGACTCATAAAGAAAAAATCTTTTTTTGGGTTTAACCCAGGCCTACCACCTTAATGTTCATAAATAACGTATAAAAGTTTTATTAGATTCTGAAGTACTTTCATTCTCGTTCGAACTACCTTAACCAGCCTCGTTTCCTCCCATGGGGGATAACGTCTTCATCCTTTTTAGCACCACAAATGTACCTCACACATGAATTTTGCAATCTTTGAAGACTAGTCTGGAGCTCCCCTGACACGTCAAGATACACAACGGAACAGTAATCTAGATGTGAGATAACGAGAGTAACTGCATCCAGTTGCGACTTCCATGTAAATTTAGAATCCATGACAACACAGAGGTTGGTAACCGTATCGACAAATATTCGTATCCTGCACCTCAATGCCTTGCAGATTTAATACCTGCAGCTTATTAATATTATATTCCGAACCAAAAATGATAGCCTGTGTTTTACTTACATTGAGGCGAAGTGCATTCTCAGAAGCCCAAGCCGCGATAATGCACGGGTTACGAGCTTTTATTATACGGTCGAAAAGTTTTGAAGTTTGCAACATATTATTTTTGTAATAATATTGGGATGTTTAATAAGTTCTCACTGTTTCTTCATGAAAATTAATGCTGTATTTTAAAAAATTGGTAAAAAACATGTTACCCATCTTTCTGGCAGCATTTGAATTCCATGTCGGTAAAACGACACAGCTTTTGAGGCTAGCCAAGAGTCGACCTATTTTTTGGCATCTTCGTAAGAATGAAAGTGCTGCTCAGCCAGGTCATGTTCCATCGATCGGAACAAGTGATAATCAGAAGGGATAATGTCTGGTGAATACGGCGGGTGGGGTAGGACTTCCCATTTAAGTGTTTTCAAGTAGGTTATCACCGGTTTAGTACATGCGGCCGAGCGTTGGCATGCTGCAAAATCACTTCGTCGTGTCTTTCCGCGTATAGTGGCCATTTTTCTTTTAATGCTTGGCTCAAACGCATCAATTCTAGTCGATAGCGATCTCTTGTGATAGTTTCATCCGGTTTGAGCAGCTCATAATAAACTACACCCAGCTGATCCCACCAAATGCAGAGCAGAAGCTTGAAACCATGGATATTCGGCTTTGCCGGCGATATTAATGCATGGCCGGGTTTACCCCACGATTTTCTACACTTAGGGTTATCGTAGTGTGTCAATTTTTCATCTTCCGTCGTGATACGATACAAGAAACCTTTCCTTTTCTACTGTTGAAGCAGCTGTTCACATGTAAAAAGACGCCGTTCGACGTATCTCGGCTTCAACTCATACGGCACCCAATGTCCTTGCTTCTGAATCATTCCTACTGCTTTCAAATGCTTCGAGACTGTTGTGTGATCAACTCCTAATGATTCTGCAAGTTCAGCTAGCGTCTGACATGAGTCTTCACAAAGTAATGCCTCCAATTCTTCGTCTTCAAACTTTTTCGGTGCACCAGAGCGTTCTTTATCTTCAATATGAAAATGATTATTTTTGAAGGGCTAAACCAATCTCTGCATGTTGTTTCCGATAGAGCATGGTCACCATAAGTCACAACAAGAATTCTGTGTGCTTCAGCTGCAGATTTTTTTTAATAAAGTAGTGCAGTAAAATTCCCCACAAATACTCTTTCCTTGGTACAAAATTTGACATGTTTAACACTATGAAAAGAAAGTTGTTTAAACTTCGGCGAAATGACATATACTGAATTTCAAGTTTGGTTATAATACTTCTATATAGATGTGTTACCACCTTCAGTCACTAATAACTCTCTAGGTAGTAGGTAGCGGATATATATATATATATATATATATATATATATATATATATATATATATATATATATATATATATATTTATTTATTTGAACTAACGACAAGGTATTTATCCCCAAGCTATTACCTGACAATGAAAGCTAACTGTCGAAGAAACTTAATTTTCTTCCAAACAGTTAACAGTCTACCTGTCCGTTTGTTTGATTTTGCTTCTTACTATCTAATTTTACTAATAGTTTTGCGTATTTTTCCTGCCGTTTCTGTAGCGATATATGCCGTTCATCCATTAATCCGAACGCTTCTGCAGTTTTATTGAACAAGCTATTCTGTCTACGGTTCACTTTTTCTGTCTCACACCAGTAATCATTACATACTTCGCCTAACTAGTTTCTACTAACTCGGATAATTTAGCAACCTGCACACGCAAATTCGTGTTTTCCTGTATAAATTTATCTTGACATGTACATGCTCTTACCAAGAGAGATGCTATTAGGCTGTCACTAGTTTTAACACGTGGTATGTGTGTAGGTATACGTAAACTGAGAGAGAATATAGAGAAATATGTGTCACTTCAGATATCGATTATTTTAAAAAATCTACGAAATAAAAAAATCTATCCGGCGGATACAGCCCTTAATACCCCCCTTATCTAGTTGTCCGATTTCATATTGATATATGCTATGCACTCATCCTGTATACTATCCGTTGGACTTCAATTTTAATTTATTATCGAGGTTATACCAATCCAGAATAGTGGACAACAGCCTGTATTTCTAATCTAAAACCATTCAACCCAAAAGTGAAATTATCGATCACTAAAAGACAAACCTCTCATTGGACATAACCTTAAACCTCTCCCTCTAGTGATGTTGCCACCTTCACGAACAACTAAAAACAAATGTTATGGACCACGACCTTAATATTTATTATACTTAAATAAATTTGAAAAGTAGAAAAAAAAATCACTGGATGGTGACCTTAAAATTTTATTATATAGTTTTGCTACTCATTGCACTACATAGGATAACATAACATTTACAGTTGTCGTTAAAGAAGATTTCAACTAACTACTGGACAAATACAATAACAATATCTCACTCTCTTTATCCACGTGTGCCACTTCGTATTTTATTTTCCCTTTCCTTCAGTTCCCTATATGCTTTTCGACTCCCGTCGCACCAGCAGGTACTATTTGCAATATATTATTTTTGTAATAATACAATAAATAAATAAATAAATGTTATATAAATACTTAATATTAACTTCCAATTAATTATAGTGTTCGACGAGAGTAGCAAAAAGGAATATCGGGATGTCGGTAAAATAAATTAATTACACATAAATAAATAAACAATTATTTATGATTATAACAATGGCGATGGGCTTTATTTCTTTATTTATTGAATAATCGGACGACGGCTAGATTTTAGTTGTAAATATAACAAGCAAAAGATGATCAAAGAATATTGTATTACTTGTAATAAAAGTTAATTAAACAAAATACGAATATTATATAGACAAATCATATATATATATATATATATATATATATACAATCCGTTTAGTACCTAGACTCCCCACAGTGGCACTGGCTTTGCGGTGCTCGACGTTCGTGTTGATGGTGTCACGTGATATCTATTCAAAAAGAGATCTAAAATTCTACTGTTTTAAATGTGTTATAAATAAATAATTTACTTTTTTATGTTACTTCATCGATTCTAAGTGTAAAAACAATGGTATTAAGACCCATGCAAGTTCCCTATTATGCTTTAAACAAACATTGTTTGAGTGCTTCAAAATTACCCATCTTTTACAACTGTAAATTTTGGATAAGCTCTTTCCCTTCTTTTCTTATATACGAAAAAGTAATTTATAGTTTAAGGGGGCTCACCGATTAAAAATAAAATTTCCGTAGCTTTAAGGCTAACAAAATAATATTTACATAGCATTTTTATAATGATATTATCAATTGATACGCACATTTATAAAAATGTTGTCAAATAATATTGAAGTTATTGAAAATAATAGGTTTATTTTAAGTAAAATTAGGCTGTACGGTAAAAGTTGTTGGCGCACAACACAATGACATTTATAAACTAAAAAATTTGATACTGTTTTTGACAGTAAAATAAAAATAGATTAGCTGAAACTACCAATTTTTGTGTTTTTTAAAAATAATAAATATTTGTTTTTTAGAAATTGTTAAAAACAGTGCAAATTTGTTAATAGAATCATTTAACATAAGCTTTGTTATGGATATTTTAATATATAAAACAAAAACAAATTTACGAAATTCAAAAGTCTTTTTTATTTTGAATCTTTAACAAAAAACAAAAAAAGGAGCTTTGAATAGACAAAAATTACCGCTTAATACCCAAGAAATAGGCGACTAAATTAAAAAACCACTGTCAATTAATTGGCACTAAGCTTCCTCAAACTTTAAAAAATGTTCCAATATGAAATTATTTATTCTATTTAATACTGAGGTGAAAAATAAAAACGATAAATCTATTGCTTTTAAATTTGTCGACATATATACATATATATGAGAGTCAGGCCAGCCTAAATGATCAAATCGGTGCGCACCTAGTTCTCAGTTTTCTCTGCCGATTTTTTATATGAAAGTACCTACCAAAAGAAGTTCTCAAAACAAGTTTCAGACCGTAAGGTCCCATGTGTAACCTAGTAGAATGTTTTGAATTTTTAAAAATGGCCAAAAAATGGTTATTTTTACAAAATTCTAGAGGACGCCCAAGAGCACCATTTTGAACGTACCAACAAAAGGATTTCTTCGTCTTTTGTAATCTTTAAGTAAAAAATTATTAGACCACCCTGACAATTCTTCTGAAATAAATAGTATCCCCTTTAAATTTGTTGCAGACTTCAAGCTTTTGCTAATTATAAATGGACAGCAAACAGCAACATCAATGTTTCCTTGTCCATATTGTTTTATTTCCTTAACTCATTTAAGAGCTGTATCAACGAGTTCAAATGATAATGCTACTTCAAGTACGTCTAATAATACAGAAATTCAAAATTATATAGAATTAAAAACATATGGCGATTTGAGAAAAGATTATGAGAAATATTGTAGCACATGGAAAAATAAGAAATTTAGCAGAGAATGTCACAGCACCATTAATCCGCCCCTTTTCGATGAAGACGATGATGTCTACGTTTTGCAAAAATGCGTTGTTCCGAAGCTGCATGTCTTACAAGGCTTTGTTAATCATTTGTTTTGGCAAGGTTTAGTTCCTTTGGAAGGCCAAGAAAAAGCTTTGCTTTGGCCAAAAAAATTGAATTTGATTTCAAAGAATTACGATGGCGATGCCTTTGAAGGCAATGCGTGCAGAAAACTACTCAAGGAGGCAGATAGACTTAATGATCCCGATTTATATAAAGATGTGGGAATTTTTAAAATCGTACCTTATATTGGAGCATTCAAAACGATGAACAAAATCGTAGATTGTTGTTTCACCTCTGGTAAAGTAGGACATTCACTAGATAATAATATTGAAGAATTAAAGAAAGCTTTAAGAAGTATTGAAAAGCATTCTGAAACGTTAAAGATTTACGTTATTTTTTCGCACGTGAAATAAAGTTTACAATACATTGAAGGAAATAACGGCTTAGGTTTTTGGTCAGAACAGAGTGGTGAATCAATATACCATGATTTCTTAAAGTTTTGGAAGCGTTACAAAGTAAACGGTTATCATCGCGATTCTTACCTACCAAATCTATTGAAAGCTGTTGCTGAATTTTCATCGCTAAAAAAATATAAAAGCAAACAAATCAATTAAAAAAAAAAGAAAAAAATAAATAAAAGGGATCAGTTAACCACTACGTCCTCGTCGTTGATCCTGGGTTAATATAAAAGTGGTTTACATATCAATAAATTTCTGAAAAAATACAAGATATTGAATAGTAAATCATAAATATAACTTAATTTACTCATGTTTCGTCAAAAAATAGATTACGCGTACGTGTACTTCAGTGCTCTACCCGGCTTTTCATACGGGTGCGCAATATAAATACAAGAACGTCCATAACTTGCGAAACCGATCAGCTAGGATTTTGAATTTTACGTTTTTTTAATCTTCAAACAATATAGAAATATACGTTAGCCTTTTTTGGATCCATTTTGGGTCCACTTAACCTTGCTTCAGGACACCCTTGGTGTATTGTACGTATAGCATGACTGTGAATTTTTTCTAGTCTGTATTTTCCACTTAAAGTAAATGACATAGTATTAAAGTCTGACGTAATTTACGTCACGTATTATACATTATTAAAACCTTTACTTTGAGTGGTCGGAGCCTCATTAAGGATATTTTGTTGAAAAGTTACGATATATTATGAAAAAATTTAGGTGGCAAAATAGGAGGTCGCCAGTTGTCAACTACTTGCACTCCTAAATTGACGGCATCTTGATCCCATTTTTCGACCTTAATCTTTTCACAGTTTTGAATATATCGTAACTTTTCATCAAAATATCCTTAATGACGCTCCGACCACTCAAATTAAATGTTTTAATGTCAGCCTTCTTTTTACCAGACGTAGAATTGTTCATAATGTAGAATACCTGACGTAAATTACGGCAGACTTTAATAGTATGTCATTTACTTTAAGTGGAAAATACAGGCTAGAAAAATTCACAATCATGCTATACGTACAATATACAAAACCAAACAAAGTACTTTCTTTGTTTTCTTTGTGCTTGCTTTGTTTGCTAGGATGTTTGAACTATGTTTTCTGAAAGTTAGAGCGAAAATGGTTCAGATAGGCACAAGTTTCAAGGGTGCCAACCTGATGATTTTCGGAAAAGTACCTTTAATGTACGAGCTATACTTCTGGTTATACGGAACGGATTAGAATGTACCAAAAAAGGAATTAAAGGTCTTTTTAAGGTGATATTAAACCCCGTGTTACTGGTAAATACGGGGAACTACTTTTTTCATTATTTATCAATTTTAAGAAAATAACGATATGGAAAGTTATTCTTTTTGATTAGAACACCAACTTTCCATAGAGATATTTACTCAAAATTGAAAATGAAGTGAGAAACGTGGATCCTCGTAGTTGTCGGTGACAGGTGGCTTTAGCATCTCCTTAAGACAAAGAATTGCCAGGGTGGTATATAATAATAATAATTTTTTACTTAACGATTATAAAAAGACGAAGCAATCCTTTTTTGGTACATTCAAAATGGTGCTCTTGGGCGTCCTCTGGAATTTTATGAAAATAACCATTTTTTGGCCATTTTCGAAAATTCAAAATGTTCTACTAGGTTATATATATGTATTTTTATTTATATTTAGTAATTTAAACTTATGCAAAAATATAGCATAAATTATGAAAATGTATTGTTGTTTAAAATAGTTTTTAATATATGTTGATTTATATATATATATATATATATATATATATATATATATATATATATATATATATATATATATATATATATATATATATATATATATATATATATATATATATATATATATATATATATATATATATATATATATATATATATATATATATATATATATATATATATATATATATATATATATATATATATATATATATATATATCGGTATATATATATATATATATATATATATATATATATATATATATATATATATATATATATATATATATATATATATATATATAAATCAACAATTATAGTGTTGCAAATTTTTTTTTGTCAATTATAAACAAATGTAACTTCATATGCAAAACTTTTTAAGTTGCTTTGTAAGTGCTATACTTTTGTATCGATTATTTATAGTTAAAAAAATTTCTTGCACTTTTAAAATAAATTTTGTCTAATAGGTTTGCGTAAAAAGTTTTTTTCTTTTAATACTCTTGTTTTTATCACAAAAATATGTTTTTACTTCAAAAAGTTATAAAAAAAAATTTTTGAATTGAATACTTTCAAAATACAAGAAGATTGTAGAGCATTTTTTAGTTAATCAATATATTTTTGATGTTCCAATACAATTTGTTACGAATATAATTTAATAGAGTTAAAATTAGGGTTCACAGATAAAATCAGTTTGAATAAACTAATTTGAATAATTAACTCGAAAAATTACAATTAATGAACATCAATCTTCTTGTATTTTGAAAGTATTCAATTCAAAAATTTTTTTTATAACTTATTGAAGTAAAAACATATTTTTGTGATAAAAACAAGAGTATTGAAAAAAAAAAAACTTTTTACGCAAACCTTTTAGACAAAATTTATTTTAAAAGTGCAAGAAAATTTTTTAACTATAAATAATCGATACAAAAGTATAGCACTTAAAAAGCAACGTAAAAAGTTTTGCATATCAAGTTACATTTGTTTATAATTGACAAAAAAAATTTGCAACACTATAATTGTTGATTAAATTTTAGTTATGAATATAATAAATGCATTACCGCATAATACTAAAGACAAAAGCTGTTAAAAATATTTAAAAAAAAAATGAATATCATAAAAATAAAATAAGATATAAAACAAAACCCAATCGGTAAATCTTAAAAAATTTTCTTCATTTCAAATCTTTATAAAAAAACGTATAAAACGAGATTTAATTAGTCAAAGATTACTGCGTAATACGCAATAAATCTACGATCAAAAAATTTTTTAAAAAGAGCATATCATAAAAAACAAAAAAAACGTTATAAAACAAAAACGATTCAAAGAATTTTGAAAATTCTTTTTGTTTTAAATTCTTGAACAAAGGACGAAAAAATACAAGCATTCATCGGTAAAAAATTACTGTGTGGTACCCAAACATAAGCAATGAAGAAATTTTTTATAGCACTGGGTGGCCTAAATTCACACTTAAGTCACGCTTATTCGTGATTTAAGTAGTCCATTATTGCACCGTCCTTATCGCCCTTGCTACGCTCGGGTACTAACTACACGCCGTGCGATAATGGGCAACTTAAGTCACACGTATCGTAATGTACTATTTTAAAAAATATAACCTCGAATATCTAGAAAAAATAAATGTCCTCATGATCTGAGCAAAGAACTTAGCCAAGAGATAGTAAAGACTACTTTTTTGGAAATTTTCAGAAGAAATAATGCCGTTTTACTCAAGTATCGTTTGCCATAGCAAATCGATCTTTTTTACTAAATGATTCTTTTCTCAATCAAAGAAAAATAAAATCGATCATATATATCAGAGAAATCTCAGATCAAACAAATACTTATGTTTCCGTGTAGAACAAAAGAAAGGAAACACCTTATCCGAAATTTCGGGTGGTAAAAGATAGGTAATTTTATGCTCTTTCAAATGCACTTTCACTGGATCGATGATATTATTTCTAACGTACCACAAAACCCGAAAAACTAAAAACAAAAATCTAATAACTGCTAATAAACAAAAAAAATCCGAATAACTATAAAAATTATTATTGTGCCCCCTTCGTTTAAAAAAAGAAACAAAATGAACCCCGAAGCATTAAATCCTACCATGGATTACTCAAGATATAGATGCATACATACACACACCCATTCACACACACACGTACGCACGCACGCACGCACACGCACACTCACTCATACACACATACATCCATATGGACATTTTCTAAAAATAATGGCCCAAATCATATTTCTAACATGTTTTTAAGAAAACCTTTTCCTTTATTATTATAAAGCTTTCTTTAGGAGGAAGCTAAAATCAGTTTTGTTTTCTTAAAAATATATTTCATTAAAAAAGATCAAAATGACAGCCGCTAAAACACAAAGTAAAGAAGAAAATAAAAAATTTATTTTGATATCCGAAGTATTGGGAAAAACATGATCTTACACAACAGGAGATTGCACCAGGGACAGAATCTCTAGATAATGATGCCCAATTGAATGGCGGTGGGTATGACGCGTATATACGGGTATATTTATAAAATATGTTATTTTCACATTTGTATAGGAGAGACAGAAAAATTTGTAAAAGTGTATTTTAATTGTCTACAACGAATGTTGGGTAGGTAGTATACCTCATATTGAATACATGGTTTTCAAGATGTAGAAAAGTATCTAGTATACCGTGAAAAAGATTTAAGATTCTCTATACCCAGAAAATACACTAATTTAATGATAAGGCCATAAGTCACACAAATGAATAAATTATTACTATCTGCATGTAAAAGGTTATCTAAAAGAGAACTTGGCGTTCAAATGGTTTAGGGTTTAAATTTTTTTACTTAATTATTTTAACTAACAAGTATTTATAGACTATGTTTAACTTTTTTTATTTTGCCATTAAAATTCAGAAAACAAGCATTTTGGAAAGTACGTCATACCATAAATATATTATTTTTTCCATATTCATCATGTATGCAGCATTATCTGTGACTACTGCATAAATGTTAATAGTATAGGCTACTTTAGTACAATAATCAACTACTGTACTCAAAGTTTCTCCAGATTCTTTTATTGTATTCAAATTAAAAGGTGTGTAAAGTCCCAAATTAACCAAAATATTTTTCCCATCATTTAGATGTCAAATCGAGGCACTATTCTAATGATCAGATGATTTTATTAAATTTTGCTTTTGTTAAATTACTTTTGTTAAATTGGACGAATTTTATTTTAAGTAATGTAACTCCCATGATTTCTCTAACCTCATTGGAGGATTGAAAAAAAATTAAACGCATTCGATCATAAGAGTAATACGTCAAGTGTATCATAGCAACAACCTTTTTCGAATTACGTTATGAATTTTTCTAGCTACTAATTGAAGGGCCGGGTGCAATAAGGGAACTAGCACTTTTTTGATAATTTCTATCTCAAATAATAATGCTCAGATAATAAAATAAAAAATATTGTATTGTTAAACCAACTTCTTTCTTAAACGCTATATTTTTCGTTTCTGCATCTAAGCATTATTATTGAAGATAAAAATCATCAAAAAAGTGCTAATCCTCTTATTGCATCCGACCCTTCAATTAACAATAAACCATTTTGACCACTGCCTCGTGAATTATCAGGGTAGTACTCTCGGTACTAGTCAAAATGTGTACACTGTTTTTACATTCCATTTCTTATTTATTAGTGAGGTGAACTTTGTTTAAATTATCGCATAAATAGACTAACACCAAATTACGAAGTAGATAGGCTGTAGGCATACTGGCTCACGCGGGTTCTGTATCACCCCCTGCCCTGCCAAAGTGATCCAGTATTTATCGCGTGTATAAGCCCTATCCCTGTGTGTCCCCTTCTCCAATTTTTAAGCATTCGTATTGTATGTTTTAAGCCCCTCCCCTGGATTTACCCCCTCTCAAAGTGATACAGAATCGGTAGTGTGTATAAGGCCTATGCCTGGTCCCTTCTCCAATTTTTGAGCATTCGTATTGAATGTTTTAAGCCCCTCCAATGGATTTACACCCTCTCAAAGTGATACAGAATCTGTAGTGTGTATAAAGCCTATGCCTGGTCCCTTCTCCAATTTCTTCCGGATTCGTATTGTATGTGTTTTAAGCCCCGCCTCTGAACTGTCCCCTCTTAAAGTGATGTAGAATTCGTATCTGATTTTTTCTATCCCCACTCTGTAGGCCCGAATACGTAAGCGTTTTACTCCCACCCGAAGAGAGGGAAAAGAGCAGCCTCTTTGCTCCTTTTTTCGAAGAAACAGATGGCATGCGTAGGAAATGGAAAGTAGCCGAAAATGAATGAAAAGAAAGGGTCAGCCTTTCTTTCCTCTGCTTTTAAAAATAGATAGAACGTTGACCACTGACTTTGCTAACAATAAACATTTTCGTCGCAGGTATGCGCTGTAGATGCGCGCAGATAGCAGGAAGATTGCATCAGCAAACGGCCTACGAGAACTTACTGTGCGCAGGCATTCGGAAATATATTTTTCTTCAGGCTAATACGCTGCTATTTTTTTCCGCTAGAAACGAATTTATTACAGTAATGCATGGCGCAAGTTTGAAGGTCCTCGCGCAGGTAGTAGTAAATTACTTTCCAGCAATAAATAACCTTTTGAGAAAGGCATACTGCGCGCATACATTCGAAAAGTCTATTTTCGAGCCAAAACACTGTCAGTTTTTCTCCGCAATACACGCTATACTACAGTAAGGCATAGCGCGTGTTAAAGGTCCTTATGCAGGTAGTAGTAAATTGTCCCCTGCAATACACGACCCTTAGAGAAAGGCTTACTGCGCGCACGCTTGCTTTTTATAGGCCTATACGCTGTCAGTTTTTCGGAGAGAAACATGCGGCCTTCCATGAGTATCAACGCTGTAGCGCTAAAAAAGGGAACGAAGTTGCGCTAATTAGGAAATTGATGAATTCTAACCTCAGAAAACTACTTTATCTTCTTATTTACCATTCTGAAGTATATATTAATGATTTTATTATATTTATTTATGTTTGAAAGATCATGATTTTACTTTGAAAAGTAAAAATGAAATAATATAAGTAATTATTGTAAAAACATAGTGCTCAAAATGGTAAATAATAGGTTATAAAAAGTATTATTTTCATCACAAGTTATTATTATATTCTGCTTATAATATGTTAGGTTATTATCTTATATTGTGTTTTCGATGTTGCCGAATCGAAAAACAGGATTTTAAAAAATATGTTCGTATGTATGTATCTATATCTTTAACTATAAAAAGGTGAAATAAAATCACGTTTCTGCTGACGTGGTATATAGGCATAACTTTTTATTTTATCAATTAAATTTTTGTAACAAAATAGATTAATTTTGAACTGTTTTACGTTCTTACTGTTTCTAGATACTAATTAAAAATTAATATAAAAATTATTTTGTGAAGAGAAAAAAAGATTGTAGGTTTGCAAATGACTTATGGTAGTTTCGTTTAAAAAATATAATGTTAAAAATATTAACCACACAACTTTTTATTTAAATTGAAGGTTTAATCTACTAAAATTGACAAACTTTACGTTGTTAAAATTAATAGCAATAGAGAAAGCGCGCCAACTTCTCTACACTACGCGGAGTTAGCGACCTACTAGCGACTACGAAGGAGAAGCGACGCCTGACTGCGATGGGAGCTCTGTCATCTGTTTTCGGGTGAGCAGCGGTCCCACTGCGAGGCAGCCGCAGCGCGAAGGGTATACAATACGCGCTGCGGCTGCCTCGCAGTGGGACCGCTGCTCACCCGAAAACAGACGACAGAGCTCGCATCGCAGTCAGGCGTCGCTTCTCCTGTTTTGTGGAGCATTAGGGCCAGTTGGTGCTGCGGCGTGCTTGACGGTTTTTCCATGTATGAAAAGTAAGAGTCAGCCTTTAATAAAGAAGCATATATATATATGTTTACCACGCAAAACCTCGCACAGCAGGCCCTTCCGCAAGTACTGAAAAAAAGGGTTCTTTCCATCAAATAGCGCACTACTAGAGTGAATTTATTGCCGAGATGTTTGTGCGTTTCTCGGCACGTACGGATAATAAATTTTAAAGTAGCAAAGGATTGGTCGCTAACTCCGCAAAAGTGAAAACGAGCCGATGCATTGACCAAGAAAAAAAAGAAAAGCCTCGCGCAACACGGTCTTAAGGAAAGGGTGCGTGCAGGTAGAAAAAAAAATCTCAGCAAGAAACTGCTGTGAATGCGCGCAAGTAACGGAGAAATCTCAGCAGTAAACGATCTTAGAGAATGATTTCGTGTGCGTTGAATGTCCTCGCGCTTAGGTGAAAGCAAATGCTTTTAGCAATAAACGACCTTTAAAGTAAGGCTTACTGCGCGCAGATATTTAAAAAATCTTTTAAGCCGATACGCTCGTAGTATTTTCAAGGACGAGATGAGTCGATGTACACGAACTGCTACGGCGGCTGTGCGAAAGGAAGTCGTTCGGTATATTAAGTCGTGGTCACTCTTTCACAGTAGTAGAAAAAAAAATTTCCTCTCGAGCTGTTTATTTCGAACTTATTCGCCGGCGGCGCGAAAGGAAATCGATCGTTAGATAAAATCTTAGGCACTTTTACCGTCAAGAGCAAATATCGGGATGAGCGGCTTGTAAAAATATGTATTTTCAGTAAAAAATAGATAAGTCCTGAAAGAAAACAAAGGATAGCTTCCAAACTTTAACGGCGAAAGAAAGCTGAGGATAGCTGATAGGTAGGAGCCAATACGTTGACGGTGCACAGATACAAGGAAACTGCATTCTCAGCGATAAATCGTGTATGAAGATTTCTGGAGGAGAAGGGGGGTATTTTTGAAAATTAGAGGAGGGAACATTTTTTATGAACCGTAGGATTCTTCGAAAAAGTAGTGGGATGGGAAGCTGCGAGAATGGGTAAAATTTCTGTAAGGGGGGTGTTTTGAGATTTTGGGAGGGAAATTTCTTACGAATCGTAGGACATTTCACAAAACGTAGTGGAAAGAGAAACTCAGTTTTCCTATATAAATATCACGGCGCTTGCTATGGTCCATCAGTTCAAGAATCGTATTTGATTTTTTTTTCTCTCTCCGAAAGAAATGCGAAGAGAGTGTCCAAATTAAATGTAAAAAACTTGACGTAAATTATGAAAAGTATTTTATTTTCTTTACTTCAAATACGTGAATAAATTTTCATTAAAATTCATTCTACCTCCTGCAAAATGGGATTTCGCGGATTAAACGAGCTAGGACTAAGAATCGTTCAGAATGAGGATAGAGAAGAAGAGCTGTGGGTAAGTGCTAAACTATTTTTTTTAAAACTTATAAATATGTTTATTAATTATATTATTAATTTACGTTTGAACGAAGGAGAGATGCCAATGTGGCAATACGTAGCCCAACGAATGGAGCAGGATAATTCTCGAGAAAAACAGAAAATGAAGTATAGAAGGCATATAGAAAAACTGCGTTACCTTAAGTTCAACGCTAGTAAAAGTGCAAAAGTTAGTTTCTGGATAAAATAAATTATAAGACGTATATTTAAAATTGATATTATTACATGTTTTATTTTATTAATCCGTAAAATATCGAATTCCGTAATTACTCTTGAAGCATGGCGACGTGATAGATCGCTTTGGATATTTATAAACAGAATACAGTATTATATTATTAAATTCGAGAAGGCAATTTTTCCAAAGGATTCTTCATCAGTCTTTAGCAATGATACTGACTTGGAATAAGAAGAAGAATAAATTGTGTGCATTAATTTTGGTGAATACTTTCAAAACATTATGTGCAAATTGTACAGTGAAATATATTCAATTTATGCATTGGTACAAATTTTTCTTTAAGTAATACACAAAAGTGAAAAAGCGCTAAGAAGTGTAAAGTCATGTAAGGAAAGGTGAAAAGTAATGAAAAATTTTGAAAAGTTCAAATAAAATGTGACTGAATATGGTCAATTTTGTTTATTATTATCGATATGAAAATAATGAAATTTACGTGTAAGAAAAAAATGTACAAAAAGTACAAATATTTTTCGAAACCAGATCAAGAAAGAGAAGAAGAAAGTATATCTAACACACACTAACGAGAGAAAAAAAATGCAATCGTACCATCCACTACTATTAACTTCATATTTTTAAATGAATCGGGAACAAAAACTATAAGTGTCGGAATACAACCTTTGCATAATGAACAACCACAGCTATTTATCCTGCTACCATCCAATTTCAGTAATATTGGCAGTATCGACGCAATTACTTAGATTAAAATTCAATACAATCTCAATGGAATAAGTGATTCTTTTTTGCTTCTGAATGCTGGAGTGAAAATACTGCTTCACGTCTTACAATGAACGATTTGGAAATCGTTTTTACTATCACATATGACCATAAATCGATTGTCTATTGTCTATACGACTTAACTGAGTGCACACGTGACTTTTTTCTTTACCAAAACAAAGAAAAACACGCCGAACAACGTGTATCGGAAACTTTATTTAGGGTACTGCATAAATCTTGAGTTGATTTTGAGTTACTCGTGGAAACACTTTTTTTATTAAAACCCACTTTTGATTCCTTGACAAAGTTTTTGTATCCTGGTGATCTTGCAAGTTCGCATAAGTGTCACTGACACTTATCATCTGTGTTTGATCGTGTATTTCTCTTGAAACTGAATTGCGAGAAGTTTGTCTGTTTTTTTTCACTTTACCGCGGTATACACCTAGTTTGCATGAAACACAGACGACAAGCGGAAGACATTCATTATCAGAATCATAGTCTTCAAACAAACCTTTTAATTTAATTTTTAAAGCTGGATATATCTTTATCATAGTCTTACTTTTTGCACAGCATAATAAACCAATCACGAGACGATTTTGTTCATGCATTCGTGCATGATGGTTACACGGATTTATTTTGCATGATAACTTACGATATTTACCTTTACTGTTTAACTGTATCTGGACGACTGACAAGTTTACTTGAAACAAAAATATACCCAATGTTATGTTTAGTTTGAAAGACGGATATTTTCACCTTTGAGTCAGACGATTTAATTTTCAGGTTATCTCTATAGTATTTACTATTAAGTGCGTTAAGGACATTCTGACTTTATATGCTACATACACATATTTATGTCCTTTTTTCAACTTTGGTAATGTTTCTATATGTCCAAACCTATCATTATAATAATCTAAAGATTTTGTATAAGCGTTAAGAAAATAAAAGCCTAAGAAAAAGGAAAAAAAAAAATAATAAATGGACTTTTCTCCCAAGAGGCTCGACGAAATATTTTCGCAAACTAGGTGTATACCGCGGTAAAGTGAAAAAAAACAGACAAACTTCTCGCAATTCAGTTTCAAGAGAAATACACGATCAAACACAGATGATAAGTGTCAGTGACACTTATGCGAACTTGCAAGATCACCAGGATACAAAAACTTTGTCAAGGAATCAAAAGTGGGTTTTAATAAAAAAAGTGTTTCCACGAGTAACTCAAAATCAACTCAAGATTTATGCAGTACCCTAAATAAAGTTTCCGATACACGTTGTTCGGCGTGTTTTTCTTTGTTTTGGTAAAGAAAAAAGTCACGTGTGCACTCAGTTAAGTCGTATAGACAATAGACAATCGATTTATGGTCATATGTGATAGTAAAAACGATTTCCAAATCGTTCATTGTAAGACGTGAAGCAGTATTTTCACTCCAGCATTCAGAAGCAAAAAAGAATCACTTATTCCATTGAGATTGTATTGAATTTTAATCTAAGTAATTGCGTCGATACTGCCAATATTACTGAAATTGGATGGTAGCAGGATAAATAGCTGTGGTTGTTCATTATGCAAAGGTTGTATTTCGACACTTATAGTTTTTGTTCCCGATTCATTTAAAAATATGAAGTTAATAGTAGTGGATGGTACGATTGCATTTTTTTTTCTCTCGTTAGTGTGTGTTAGATATACTTTCTTCTTCTCTTTCTTGATCTGGTTTCGAATAATATTTGTACTTTTTGTACATTTTTTTCTTACACGTAAATTTCATTATTTTCATATCGATAATAATAAACAAAAATGACCATATTCAGTCACATTTTATTTGAACTTTTCAAAATTTTTCATTACTTTTCACCTTTCCTTACATGACTTTACACTTCTTAGCGCTTTTTCACTTTTGTGTATTACTTAAAGAAAAATTTGTACCAATGCGTAAATTGAATATATTTCACTGTACAATTTGCACATAATGTTTTGAAAGTATTCACCAAAATTAATGCACACAATTTATTCTTCTTCTTATTCCAAGTCAGTATCATTGCTAAAGACTGATGAAGAATCCTTTGGAAAAATTGCCTTCTCGAATTTAATAATATAATACTGTATTCTGTTTATAAATATCCAAAGCGATCTATCACGTCGCCATGCTTCAAGAGTAATTACGGAATTCGATATTTTACGGATTAATAAAATAAAACATGTAATAATATCAATTTTAAATATACGTCTTATAATTTATTTTATCCAGAAACTAACTTTTGCACTTTTACTAGCGTTGAACTTAAGGTAACGCAGTTTTTCTATATGCCTTCTATACTTCATTTTCTGTTTTTCTCGAGAATTATCCTGCTCCATTCGTTGGGCTACGTATTGCCACATTGGCATCTCTCCTTCGTTCAAACGTAAATTAATAATATAATTAATAAACATATTTATAAGTTTTAAAAAAAATAGTTTAGCACTTACCCACAGCTCTTCTTCTCTATCCTCATTCTGAACGATTCTTAGTCCTAGCTCGTTTAATCCGCGAAATCCCATTTTGCAGGAGGTAGAATGAATTTTAATGAAAATTTATTCACGTATTTGAAGTAAAGAAAATAAAATACTTTTCATAATTTACGTCAAGTTTTTTACATTTAATTTGGACACTCTCTTCGCATTTCTTTCGGAGAGAGAAAAAAAAATCAAATACGATTCTTGAACTGATGGACCATAGCAAGCGCCGTGATATTTATATAGGAAAACTGAGTTTCTCTTTCCACTACGTTTTGTGAAATGTCCTACGATTCGTAAGAAATTTCCCTCCCAAAATCTCAAAACACCCCCCTTACAGAAATTTTACCCATTCTCGCAGCTTCCCATCCCACTACTTTTTCGAAGAATCCTACGGTTCATAAAAAATGTTCCCTCCTCTAATTTTCAAAAATACCCCCCTTCTCCTCCAGAAATCTTCATACACGATTTATCGCTGAGAATGCAGTTTCCTTGTATCTGTGCACCGTCAACGTATTGGCTCCTACCTATCAGCTATCCTCAGCTTTCTTTCGCCGTTAAAGTTTGGAAGCTATCCTTTGTTTTCTTTCAGGACTTATCTATTTTTTACTGAAAATACATATTTTTACAAGCCGCTCATCCCGATATTTGCTCTTGACGGTAAAAGTGCCTAAGATTTTATCTAACGATCGATTTCCTTTCGCGCCGCCGGCGAATAAGTTCGAAATAAACAGCTCGAGAGGAAATTTTTTTTTCTTCTACTGTGAAAGAGTGACCACGACTTAATATACCGAA
This sequence comes from Gastracanthus pulcherrimus, assembly GCA_949152435.1. Classification (NCBI taxonomy): domain Eukaryota; kingdom Metazoa; phylum Arthropoda; class Insecta; order Hymenoptera; family Pteromalidae; genus Gastracanthus; species Gastracanthus pulcherrimus. The sequence continues at coordinate 75,059,392 of OX424575.1, forward strand.
CGACTTCCTTTCGCACAGCCGCCGTAGCAGTTCGTGTACATCGACTCATCTCGTCCTTGAAAATACTACGAGCGTATCGGCTTAAAAGATTTTTTAAATATCTGCGCGCAGTAAGCCTTACTTTAAAGGTCGTTTATTGCTAAAAGCATTTGCTTTCACCTAAGCGCGAGGACATTCAACGCACACGAAATCATTCTCTAAGATCGTTTACTGCTGAGATTTCTCCGTTACTTGCGCGCATTCACAGCAGTTTCTTGCTGAGATTTTTTTTTCTACCTGCACGCACCCTTTCCTTAAGACCGTGTTGCGCGAGGCTTTTCTTTTTTTTCTTGGTCAATGCATCGGCTCGTTTTCACTTTTGCGGAGTTAGCGACCAATCCTTTGCTACTTTAAAATTTATTATCCGTACGTGCCGAGAAACGCACAAACATCTCGGCAATAAATTCACTCTAGTAGTGCGCTATTTGATGGAAAGAACCCTTTTTTTCAGTACTTGCGGAAGGGCCTGCTGTGCGAGGTTTTGCGTGGTAAACATATATATATATGCTTCTTTATTAAAGGCTGACCCTTACTTTTCATACATGGAAAAACCGTCAAGCACGCCGCAGCACCAACTGGCCCTAATGCTCCACAAAACAGGAGAAGCGACGCCTGACTGCGATGCGAGCTCTGTCGTCTGTTTTCGGGTGAGCAGCGGTCCCACTGCGAGGCAGCCGCAGCGCGTATTGTATACCCTTCGCGCTGCGGCTGCCTCGCAGTGGGATCGCTGCTCACCCGAAAACAGATGACAGAGCTCCCATCGCAGTCAGGCGTCGCTTCTCCTTCGTAGTCGCTAGTAGGTCGCTAACTCCGCGTAGTGTAGAGAAGTTGGCGCGCTTTCTCTATTGCTATTAATTTTAACAACGTAAAGTTTGTCAATTTTAGTAGATTAAACCTTCAATTTAAATAAAAAGTTGTGTGGTTAATATTTTTAACATTATATTTTTTAAACGAAACTACCATAAGTCATTTGCAAACCTACAATCTTTTTTTCTCTTCACAAAATAATTTTTATATTAATTTTTAATTAGTATCTAGAAACAGTAAGAACGTAAAACAGTTCAAAATTAATCTATTTTGTTACAAAAATTTAATTGATAAAATAAAAAGTTATGCCTATATACCACGTCAGCAGAAACGTGATTTTATTTCACCTTTTTATATTTAAAGATATAGATACATACATACGAACATATTTTTTAAAATCCTGTTTTCCGATTCGGCAACATCGAAAACACAATATAAGATAATAACCTAACATATTATAAGCAGAATATAATAATAACTTGTGATGAAAATAATACTTTTTATAACCTAGTATTTACCATTTTGAGCACTATGTTTTTACAATAATTACTTATATTATTTCATTTTTACTTTTCAAAGTAAAATCATGATCTTTCAAACATAAATAAATATAATAAAATCATTAATATATACTTCAGAATGGTAAATAAGAAGATAAAGTAGTTTTCTGAGGTTAGAATTCATCAATTTCCTAATTAGCGCAACTTCGTTCCCTTTTTTAGCGCTACAGCGTTGATACTCATGGAAGGCCGCGTGTTTCTCTCCGAAAAACTGACAGCGTATAGGCCTATAAAAAGCAAGCGTGCGCGCAGTAAGCCTTTCTCTAAGGGTCGTGTATTGCAGGGGACAATTTACTACTACCTGCATAAGGACCTTTAACACGCGCTATGCCTTACTGTAGTATAGCGTGTATTGCGGAGAAAAACTGACAGTGTTTTGGCTCGAAAATAGACTTTTCGAATGTATGCGCGCAGTATGCCTTTCTCAAAAGGTTATTTATTGCTGGAAAGTAATTTACTACTACCTGCGCGAGGACCTTCAAACTTGCGCCATGCATTACTGTAATAAATTCGTTTCTAGCGGAAAAAAATAGCAGCGTATTAGCCTGAAGAAAAATATATTTCCGAATGCCTGCGCATAGTAAGTTCTCGAAGGCCGTTTACTGATGCAATCTTCCTGCTATCTGCGCGCATCTACAGCGCATACCTGCGACGAAAATGTTTATTATTAGCAAAGTCAGTGGTCAACGTTCTATCTATTTTTAAAAGCAGAGGAAAGAAAGGCTGACCCTTTCTTTTCATTCATTTTCGGCTACTTTCCATTTCCTACGCATGCCATCTGTTTCTTCGAAAAAAGGAGCAAAGAGGCTGCTCTTTTCCCTCTCTTCGGGTGGGAGTAAAACGCTTACGTATTCGGGCCTACAGAGTGGGGATAGAAAAAATCAGATACGAATTCTACATCACTTTAAGAGGGGACAGTTCAGAGGCGGGGCTTAAAACACACACAATACGAATCCGGGAGAAATTGGAGAAGGGACCAGGCATAGGCCTTATACACACTACAGATTCTGTATCACTTTGAGAGGGGGTAAATCCATTGGAGGGGCTTAAAACATTCAATACGAATGCTCAAAAATTTGAGAAGGGACCAGGCATAGGCCTTATACACACTACCGATTCTGTATCACTTTGAGAGGGGGTAAATCCAGGAAAGGGGCTTAAAACATACAATACGAATGCTCAAAAATTGGAGAAGGGGACAAACAGGGATAGGGCTTATACACATGATGAATACTGGATCACTTTGACAGGGCAGGGGGTGATACAGAACCCGCGTGAGCCAGTATGCCTACAGCCTATCTACTTTACGACTTTACATTGAAATCGAACAAATGTATTCATCCTATTTATTTAATAAAATTTATTTCAAATGCTGATTTGACTCTGTTTTGGAGGTTAAATGCACTTTCTTTGTGTTGAATTAATTTATTTTTAAACTTATAGGTACCTAATCATAATTTTCGAAAGTGATAAATGTCCGTCAAACATTTATCTCTTACTACAAATTTTTCTCAAAAACTGAACGGTCACTGCCGTAATATACGTAAATTTTTGTTATTCCCCATAAGACGCCGTCTTAAACGCGTGATAATTAAAATGCTAATAACATCTCTCTTACGTACTCTCGCTTCACAAAAATTTATCTGAGTCACATTTAGACTAATATGTACCAGTATATTGAGTTTTATCAAAATCTGAACGGTAATTCTATAACCGAGAGTACTACCTTAAAGTATATACGTATATTGGTATTTAAAAATGATTTTCTTATGCAAATAACACGAAGAATTCGTTTGAAAAAGTAGCGAGTATCTGCCCTCTTACTTGCATTCAAGTGCGTGTATATACGTGCAACGCTGTCGCGTCGGGGCAGAGTCATGTGGTACGTCTACCGCAACGACTCGCTCGGACGCTACAGTTGCTGCTCATGTATATAGATATACTGGCGGTGCGTAAATATAAAAATCCCTCTAGTTATTTATTTCTCACTCATCGAAAATTAATTAATGGTGCATTTTTATGCATTAATGTCTTCTGAATAACGTGCGGCAAACCGTTTTTGCCTAACGTTCACAGTTTCGGAGAAAAGGGCCAAAAAAAGGTTTTTTTACTGTTTCTTGCCCAAACGACACATTCTTTAACTTTTTTGCATATGAAAAAAAGTTTCTAATGGTCTAAAGATGTTAAATATCCACATTGCAGAAATGGCGGGGAAAAACTGATTTCAAACCTTCGTTTACTGGACTATATACACGAAAAAAGTTATATTTAGTTTAAACAGTTAAATCTCGGAAATCTATGATGGCAAATCGTTCCCAAAATTTTAGATAATTAGGAATTCAGTAAATCTACGTACCAACGTCTGATTACAGTTAAATTAAATATTTAAATAATTTTAATAAATTACGTACAGAGGAAAAATTACTGTGATAAAGATTATTATCTATCGTTCTGTAATTTTAGTAAAAAATTATCTTTTGTCAAACCATCAATGATAAAAAAGCACACCCTTTTTGAGGTATTTATAGTACCAACTTAAAATGAAATATATTAGATATAACATGTAGAACATCAGTGCAAAGTTGCAATATTATTGATTGATTTGATTTCGAATTAAAAATGAAAAACATCATGAAATATCATGTGTGTCCCATGTCCCCAACCAACTTTCTCTGATATTATTTTTAAATTCTTTTACGAGATGATATCTCAAGAGAAAACTAGGCAGCAGATTGCTTAAACCTATTTTCAGCTATCAAATAGATTAAGTGTAATATCTTAATTTTCATGCTAAGAGCATTTATAAGTTAATTAGAATCGGTCCCTCTATTTTGACGTTAGGTGTGTCCCGTCCATTAAAATTAACTTTAAATATATAAAGATGTGTAAATTGATTATCAACGCAGGTTATATTAGTTAATTTAACAATTTCATTTCATTTATTGTTGATTTTAAAAGGTCTAATTGTATATTTTTTAAGTAAAATCGAATTATAACTGCATTTTGTCTTGCATGCATTAATTGGTGTCAGTAGAGAATACCCCCCTATGGCGAGACGGTGACGTCACGCGGTGGCGCCGTAGGCGGAGCCAGGCCTATGGCATATACTCCCGCCACGTAAGGCTGTCTCTATCGCGCCCATGTTATAATGGATATGGAGACCCCCACTCGCGTCCTGACAGATTGTCTGTCTCTGTCATACGCAAGGGATGGGTGTCTATGGCGTTCCCCACCGTTACTCAGACGGTGTCTCTCTCGCACTCATGCGTGGGGTGTGTTATGGCGTGCGTTCTCTCTTGCACTTGTGTGGGAGATAGGCAGTGGTACCGATGACGTAGTTTCGCTCTCGCTCGCACTCATACCGGGTATGGTATGTCGTGTGCTCTCTCTCTAGTGCACGCGGCGGGTGGAAGCCGGAGCAGTCGATGGCGTAGTCTCCCTCTCTCTCGCACTCCTACGGCACTATTCTATAGCGAGGGCTCTCTCTCTCTCTCTCTCTCTCTTGCACTTGTGTGGGAGACAGGCAGTGGTGCCGATGGCGTAGTTTCTCTCTCCCTCGCACTCGTACAGGATATGGTATGGCGTGTGCTATCTCTAGCGCACGCGGCTGGTGGAAGCCGGAGCAGTCGATGGCGTAGTCTCCCTCTCTCTCGCACTCATACGGCACTATTCTATAGCGAGGGCTCTCTCTCTTTCTTGCACTTGTGCGGGAGGCAGGCTGTGGTGCTGATGGCGTAGTTTCTCTCTCTCTCTCTCTCTCTAATGCATGCACTCGTGGGGATAGGGAATATAGCGTGAACGCGTTCTTTCTCTCTCTCTCTCTCTCTCTCTCTTTCTCTCTCTTACGCTGACACAAAAATCTGGTTGGCTGTTATATAATCCACATCTGGAGATAATGTGTGCCTCTAATACAGGTATACGGAGAAACTGTTGGCGAAAGAGAGAGAGAGAGAGAGAGAGAGAGAGAGAGAGAGAGAGAGAGAATAATTATGAAAATCTCTTTGTTATTTGTAGATTTAGGGAAATAGAGATAAGAGGACCCCTTTATTTATAAACCAACATGTGTGCTTCCACTTTCGGAGGGTGTTTATTTAAAAATACAGTTAGGTATTATTTTTATTTTTATTGAAATAACAAATATTGAGATGTTATTTTATTATGTTTTTAAAGTATCATCAATTTTTCATAAATGTTATTGTAGGTGTATGAAAGGAAAAAAGGAGTAGGCGAAGGAAGTAGGGAAGAAAAATAATCAAATTTTGTGTACAAAAAAAATATTTATTCATATTATTATTATTTTTACGAATCATCATTTCCAAAAGTACATTTTCGTTGAACATGATTGAATGCAAAAGCCGTTGCCTATTACAGTTTTCTCTAACGCGTGTGATAATCTATTACATTTTTGTGTTTTCTTTTTAAAATTCTTGACTAATTTTTTAAAATAATATAAAACTACTGTATCATTGTCTTTTAAGTTATTGTTGAATAATAAACAAAATCCGTTAAGAGAATCAAATTTACACATGTAATAAAGAAATACGACACAGTAATAGCTGCATACAATTGAATTGGTCTGTTGTAGGCACTTGGTATTCCATTTATAATGCACGCTGTTTCTGCGTATAGCATTTCGGTGATATGGCGATATGGGGGGCAGACCGTAACTGTCGAAAAACGTACCTGCCCCTGCTTTGTTGATATATATGGCTACCCAATGTCTACCTGGTCGCCAGCTCTCATCCGTATTAATTACCAAAGCCGCAGGTTTAGCGAACCGTCTGGGGATATGATCAGCGGGGCAAACACCCACTGTGGCTGCCGGTAACGATCGAATCGCTTGAAGTATCTGGCACGTGTTCATCGTGCTTCTTTATTTCTCTGCAGATCGTAGGTTTTTCTCCTCCTTCTTTTTCCTCTTCTTCTTCTAACGCTACTTCCGCTGATTTATCATCACCCCGCACTGTCACAATGGAATCGTTTTGCGCAGACATGTGATCCTCGTCGATGACGTACTCTCTTTCTGTACCTATACTCGATAAAGATTGAACCTCATCGCTGTCGTCGTCGTCGTCGTCGTCGTCGAGCTCGTCCTCGTCCGAATGGTGTGCAACTGTTTTGCGAAATTCGGTAGCGTAAATTTCCAAGATTTCCTGCATCTCGGCCTCTTCTTCGGCTCTCTCGATTACATTGCGTGGGAGTGGATTTACGGCTTTTTTGGTCGAGTGTTTGAATTTTTCTTTGATTTCTTGCAGCCAGGTTTTAATCAAAGCAGCTTTATGTAACGCACAATTTCGCCGTATATTTAACTTTGATTTGTGATACACACATCCTGATGAAATAATGTCTTTAAAAGTGTAATCGAGCGACGAAAAACTTGGACCACAGTAATTTTCCACATTGATTACTTTACGGCCGAGTAGTTCCGTTAAATATTCTTCTTTGGTATTTCCGAGAACATAAATTTTCGAAGCATTTTTCACAAATGCTTTTAAATTGTCTTGAACATGTTTCATTGATGTATCTCCTTCAAACCACTCTATTCCATGCACAAATCTTGTAAGGGTATTATTCGTCCTTTGTAAATAGCTGTTGAGTTGAGAAAATTCGTGGGGCGGCTTCACAAGCCAGTGAGCATATGCCTCTCCATTCAGCGTTATGATACCCACCTCTTTAGGGTAAAATTTATAATTCTTATCAAATGAAGGTTGAATGTCTATAACAAGTTCCATTTTTTTTTTAATTTAAGTAGTTAAAATTACACACACGCACACAGACAAAAAATAATTTTTAAACTAACCAGATATTTAGCGATGTGTGCTGGTCTGGGTAAGAATGACTTTTGAGTGTCGTAGCAGCAGTGCACGGCTTTTTGTAAGAAAATCCACGCCCACTTTTTTGTATTTTTACCCCTTCTTTGACTTTGACTTTTCAGACTCCGCCTAAGCCCTACGAGTTGTAGTCTACTATGATTTGACGCGATGAATCTATTTCTAATACATTATCATATTCAGCGTAAATAACGCAATTTATCGTTCTCGAGAGAGCTGTTTCAAATCGTACTTCCACTCGTATAGATCCGTGGCGTACAAGATTCCAATGATCCGAATAATTTGCTGATAAATCCGGTGTAAGGTCGAATGCGAAAAGACAATATCCATCTGGATAGTCGTTACGACTAATCTCATTACCCTCATTACCGAAATGTATTCCGGATCCCGAGAACAAAGTGTGATAAGCGTCAACGTATAATTTACTTGAACCGGTAAAGGTTGGCTGTAGAGGTCTACTCGGTACTGTGACCCCGTCAACATATAGAGATAGAAAATTAATTGAAAAATGTTCAAAATTGAAAGGGTTCGAAGTACGATCACCGTTAAATGCTCTATTATCCACAAAACCGAGCACTATTCTTTTAGGTAGTTGCCCCAAAATAACGTTATCGAGCGTGTCTCCTAATATACCGCTCGGCATAGTTAATGACTTAATTTCAACACGCGTAAGAGGATATTTAGCGGTTGTCTTGGCGAGTGCGTTTGCGTGTGCTAATAAAATGTTGGGGCTTATTTTCACGCGTCGGACAAGTAATGTTGCCTCTACGATATGAATATAAAATTTTCCGGCGGTCGATGTATCCATGAGACAAAAAGCATCTTTCGATCGCACAAGCCTAAGGCGCAGTTCAACTCCATTTAAAAGGTGTCGATCTTGGTGAAAGATATCGCCATGTATTTTCCCTTGGAGATCTACAGTTTTGGCTGCGTATGTATGCTTAGTGCGTTGAACGAGCCCTCTGTTACACACTGCCTCCGCAGCCTCGGGATGTGCATTCATTTTACCTGCGACATCAGTATACCATAATCCTGTCGTTAAATGTGACTGTTTTGCCCCGCCACCGTAATTTAGGAGCGTCTCGATATACGCTCTATATGGATAAGTATTATTCGGGGGTGAAACGAGTTTTTAATTTAAAAACACGTCGATTTGATTAAACATGGAGTGCAGCATATTATTGATTGGTCCCACCTTTTCATTATTTTCAGGGTCATTTGGTAATATTTGTACACGTAAACTTAACATTGTATGTGCGAGATCCAGGTAATATTCGCCATTGCTCGATACGACGAATTCTAATGGTGAGCTGTCATTGAGAGATGATACTGGTTTATAATGAACAAATTCGCTAGCTTCGATGGAAGTTTGAGTTTGCGGGAGGGAAAATAACGAAAGCTCCGACTTCATGCACTCATTACTGTGGCTATGTAAGAACGACATGATGCCTCAATTTTTAATCAAAAATATCGTTTGACTTTTTCTTACGTGAAACTCTTTTCTTTCGACGACGTGTGCTGCCCTTTCTTTTCCTCTTAATTATACCGCCTGTGCGACGACGTTTTTTCTTATTACCACTACGTGTAGAGCGTGCTTTCTTCCTCTTGCCGCTAGTTACTGTTTTACTTTTCCTCCTTCTCTTTCTTTTCTTAAATGGGATCAACGCTGATGCGATGCGATCGCTTGAATGTCGTTTCAAAGACTGTAAAGCATTATTGAATGCTACAGTCTTATAACCAGATCCAGTCATTAACATTTCGTTGAGTTTATTTTTAGCCTTATCTGTTAAATTATTACGTGTCTCGCTCAGACGATTTTTAAACGACTCTTTCAAAGTAACGTTGTTTCCTAAATCATCCAATACGTTGATGCCACCGCGCAAAGCTTCTTTGCCGACTGCTCTCAATCCTCTTGAGAAAAGGGGTAATATTGACCTAGCCAAACCAGCGAAAAAACTGCCAAGACCTGAGCCGCGTTGCCAGCGAGAACCAATATAAACATTGCGCACTCCACCCCCTCCACTACCGCCGATTTGATTTTCGTAATATGTGATATAATGACTCATATTGTTGTAGAACTAAAGAACCCTTTTAAAATGAAGCGTTAGGGTCAATGTCCCATACGCGAATGCTATCGAATTTCCTGTAGCATCTCTTATATCGATTACGATATTGTGAAAAGAGTTTTTTATCAGAGGTATGTATTTTATAGGTGCAAAATGCTTGACTACTGTGGCCCCGAATTTATAATTGGCGTTATCGAGCGAGACAATTCGTAGAAGCGAAGCTTGTGTATCACCGACTGTGTAGGGCTCGCAAACATCTGAGTAAATAAAGAGATGCTCAGGTATAGCACGTGCTAAGCAAGCCGGCCTGTCTCCGATCAGAGAAATATGCCGCTCGTTAACCATGAATTGTACAGTGGAAAGATCTACTTCATTTGTACTCGAGTCCCCCCTCTTAACAGGTATCTCATTCATAAATGCTGAGCCGACACGGTAGGCGCCGTTTCTGTCTGTGGTGGTTGAGCCGTCGGGCTCCGTTGGGTTTACGACACCCGGGTCGAAGCCTAATATTCTTCCTATTTTCACTCAAACACGTTTAAGTTCATAATATCCCTGTGCTCGAGCCGAGGGTACGAAGCGTTGATGCTTTTGCATTAAAGCACTTGAATTATTCACGCATTCTACAAAGTCTTCGATATTTTTAAATATACCATAAGAAATTTTGTGGAGTTCGTTGACGTTCTGTGTCTTCTGTAAAATGTCTTGGCTAGTATAAAACTTATAATTTGTTTCATTTCCATGACGTGTTACATGTGGTATGGTACAGGGAATATGAATTTCGGATAGACCTACGCACCATTCTCCGCTTAGCCTGATTTCACGAGGTAGTTGTGTAGTAAAACATGTAGTAGTGTTATTAGCAAAGTAACGCATACTACTGTTGCTCGCTAGTACGAGATAAAATTCGTAATTATTCATCATTATTATATAGATACAAGTTCAGATTGCCGTATCCAGCAATTAAATTTATCGGGGTAGCCAATCCACTTAACAAGCACTTCTTTTTTCTTGCCGCGTCCTCGTGTACTTATGACGCGCTCAATTTTATAAGTATTTTGGCTCACGCGTTTTTTTCCTACTAAACCGAGTTCCTCGGTGTAAAAGAAACCTTCGATTTTTTCTCCTTCAAGATCTTGTAACTCATAAGTATAAATATTTTGTCTATTCGATACTCGTGAAACTTTAAAAACTTCTTCACTCCAGCCTGACACAAACCCTTTCTCGAATGTGTGTTTAGCACGACTGATACGCACGTGGTCGCCAGCTTTGTATTTAGAGGGTTTCAATGGATTGAAATTTCTATTTTTCTTATCGTTGCGTAACCAGGATTTTTCGAGATTTGAGCGCGCTATTGATACGTTGCGTATAGTCACAGAGGCCGGAGTCATCTTTATACTAGTGTGCGATGTATGATTGTAGCTGCGAACGAGATCCTGCAAAACATCCACGTAGCGATGGGTATTTCTGTACGTAAAGTATCGCCAGATGCGCTCCTTTAACGTTCTGTTAAATCTTTCTACCACAGCTGCTTTTACATCGGGGTTCGGTGCTACGCCAAAATAAATGTGTTTTCTCTTTAAATACCTTTGAAAACTATCACATACAAACTCACGACCACGGTCTGTCTGTAGGTACACCGGTTTACGGCCGCTCGCCCGAGACAAGACGGCGTCAAACGCGTTAACAACGCTCACACCGCTCTTATTCTTAATTGGCTGTACCCACGCAAACTTTGAGAAAACATCGATTGACACTAATAAGTAGCAATACCCGTCATTATGAGATTTTAGGGCTTGTACATCAACCAGGTCGAGTTTCCACAATGCGTCAATCATCTGTACGTTATAATGTAATCTAGGGAATTTCTTACGTATTGGTTTATGTAGTGTATAGGCATCTTGATTACTTAACCATTCGTGAATTCGTTTAGGTGGATCTTTTTTATTTATTCGTAAAAGTTTTCTAGCGCCAGCGAAACTTGCTTCGTGTGCTGCATTAAAGTACTGTTTTTCATATTTCCTACTCATACTGTATTAATTTTATAAATTCATAGAGAGCCAACAACCTCCACCTCGTCCCTCTTGATTACCGGTTTTAATCGATGGTGTAGACATTGGCGTTTTAGTAGTTAAATTTCGAAAATTCTGTGTCTTTGCTTTGGCCACATTTCTAGCTCGTGTAGAAATTTTACGTCTTTTACCTGTATTTTGTATACTGGTGCCCTCAGTGTCACTGTTTGAACTGTTTGAGCGCTGGGATATGAATTTCTTTGTCGGCGTGACGAAGGACCCCTCTTCGACCCAAAAATCTTTATTGCCCACAAACTCGCGCGGTACGTTTGCGGCGTATAGAAGACCTGCAAACTGATCTCTACCGACTGCACTAAAATTTCTTCTCTTTCGTAAAGCGTCATTCACGAGATCGATAATACTCGATTTTTTTATAATGTTTCCATTAATCGAAACTACACCATTTTTATCCCAATTCAAACGATCTCCGATATTAAGTTTTAAATAATCCAGCATTCGTTGCGCTTTAACGGCATACTTTTTCGGCACACTAGATAAAACCTTTGTCGTCGATAAAGAATCAGCATCAGAGCTCTCGTTTTGTGAGAAAACAGTGTTTGGAAAATCTAAAGTTTTTATTCGTGATTTATGTATAAAAAATAAATATCTTTGTAGCTCTTGCAGAAAACTTTTCCATTTTTCGCGATCGTCATTGAAATTATCTGAATTTAAAATTCCAGTCATTTCCTCGTCTAGTCTGGAAAGTTCATCACCAGGGGTTTTTACACTATCTATTTTCGAGATATTTGATTTCTCGGGTGCTGAGTCAATAGAGGCTGCTGTAGTGTTCTTACGTCCATAATCTTTCCGACCATCTCCCTCTTGAGTACTTGTAAAAGATCTTGGGTATGTTTGAGAATCGACTTCGTAGCTGGTGCCGCAGTCGTCGCCCCCACCGCTGCCTCTGTCTAATGCATTTTCGGGGATGATTATCATCTTGTGCACATGCTCCATGATTTTCTGATGCTAATTATAAATGAATATGTCCGTTAACGCACACACCCACTCACACACACACACACACCCAGTAGTACACGTAAGAATACCTATAATAAGGGTGTATCGAGAATTTTTGATAAGAATGAGCCGATTACTGGCATTAACACGTATGGAATGAAACTACCACCGCTTTGAAGTAAAATGCGTTTCTTTCTTTTCCAACCAGATGTAGTATTTTTCAGTTTTCGTTTACTCATATGTATTTCACCACCTACGTCACTGCCACATTTTCTTGCTGTTTTTACCCGCACCAGCTTTTTAGCATTGAGTTTATCGATAAGTTTTCTCAAAATGTGCTTATGCTTGGAAAGTTTTTTCTTTTCTTGTGTTTTTAACGCGACACTACCATTTAAAATATTCAAAGCACACTCGCATATACAGCGCACGAGATTTTTATCAGCCGTTCGTAAGAGAATCTTGCGTTGTTTTACATCGACGTGACAGAGTGCATGCAGCACGGCAATACACTTTTTCGTAAAGTGTTTCGGTAAATTAAATTTTATATTTCCCGAACAGCCGCAACTTGACGAACAGTCCTGTGAAGACTGAGGCTGTGTGGATGTTGCCTGCTCCATTTCGATTTATAAACTGAATACTTATCGTGATTACCGCCACTTTTTCTTGGGAACGTACGCGTAATGTCGATCATCATCAGGAAAAATACATGCACGAAAACGCAGATTATCGGGTGTGTTTTGTTTAAGGTCGATAAACAAATAAGAGAAACTCTGTTTTGTTACATCAAAGTACACCTCTTGAAGAAATTTAGGGTCTTCGGGGTAAATTTGACGAGCGTGATAAAAAATTTGTGCGCGATCTCGATGATTTTTGAAGAGAACTAAATAATTCGCGTTTAGTGAAATATCTCTCTGACCTTTGTGAAAAATATTTTGAGTGATAAACCGTATGTCGCACATTCGATCGAGATGTTGCAGTAGGCGCGTGACAAAGAATGTCTTTCCGCAGAAAGTCGGCCCACTAGCGATCATAGTGAATTAATGATGAAACCGTATATCCATGATTTATGTCAACAATCACCGTGTTCTTGATGCAGGAAAAAGAAAGCATGTACATGCATGTACGATAAACGACTGTTTGACACTGAACATCGTATGTTAGAGTTTCAAATTTAATTGTATGAAAAAAAAAAGAAAATTAAAACATCGAAAATTTTGTCTGCTAATGCACGCTTATCACCGCGGCGGGGTTGGCCACGCGGCGCGGCGCGGCGCGGTCGACACACGCGACGAATCAGCTTGTTCCGCGTGTGTCGTTCGATTCCGCTAATCAGCATGCGGAGGGCAGGCGCGCTAAATCAGCTTATGCGCCGCCCTCGCTGACCGCCGCAGCCGCAGTGTTAGCTAAACTAGCACTCGCTACTCTTTGTAAAGATTTTGTAAAAGAATAAAATCAAGCGCAAAAATTGTAATTTTCATTTTTACTTTTAAACTTAAGGAAAATGAAAAGAAAGTTTTTATTTTTTTACAATGCACAGATAATAAAAGGAGAAGGGGAAATTTTTTTTACAACATTTTTTATTTTTATTCTGTTGAAAAAGATTACATTTTTGTTAATTTACAAATACATGGATGCAAACATTAAATACATTTTTATTTTTTGTTTTACGCTTTCGTGTATCGCGATAAAACGCTAGACGGGTACGAATTGTTTCGAAATTAAACGAAACTGATTCGTTCAATTGACAATAGATTAAAACAGAATCGTTAAGGGCAATACTTTCAAAATTGTTTAGATGACGAGTACATTAATACTCATCGCCCAAACATCTTTGAAAATACCGCCCTTAACGATTCTGTTTTAACGTATTATCAATTTAACGAACTAGTCGCACTTAATCGAAACAATAAGCAACCATGTAGCGTTTTTGGCGCAATAAATTTACTAACTCGATATATACATATTTATATCTTTTTTTTCCGTTTTTATTTCTACAAAGCGTATATATATTAAAACTGTTTATTTATAATATAAAAAATTCAAACATTATTTTTTATTTTCTTAAAACTGTGGAATTCATTTTTTTTTTTTTAATATTCACTAATTATTCGTCAAACATTTCTTTACGAATTTTTTCGCGAATAAACATCAAATGAAACGCAATCCTGAAATAGCTATCGGTAAAGTCCACTGGTAAAGTTTGTTTAACTTTATGATAAAGCAATTCGACCGATGACACGTCGTTGACAAATTTGCTGAATTCAGTTTCGCTGCACACCAAGTTTTTTCTCTCAGCTTCGGATGAAAAACGCTCTTGAAGAATATTACGTATGTACTCTTTCAGGAATGCTGCACAGGCGTCAATGTTTTTTTCATGTTCTTGAAGACGTGTAATTTGAGCATTGACACATTTACTCACAGTTTTGACACCATCGAATGTAACTTGTTGCATCGCTATGGAAGGTAGGTAGAATTTAATTTTTTTATTTTCCTTGTCCTCATCATCGCACGATTGCTTGTACGTGGATATTTCTTCAAACGAACGAGGACGTTGCTCCAGTAAAAATGACTTTGTTCCATAAGATGTTGTGAAGAAGACTTCGTAATTTTCTAAAGTCAAAGTACGCTGTCCACCATATTTTTCGTAATACTGATAATCATCGATAAAGTAAGTCGTAATCAAATCAAAATGTTCTTGTAGTAGACCCCACACATTTGTATTTATATTCAATTCACGTTGAATTGCCTTAGCGCCGCCGGCGTTTATGAATTTCAAAACAATTTCATACTTTAATGCTGCACTATCATTCGATACACTGTCTTTTGTTAACTCAAAACCCACAATTAAGCGTTTCGTGTTTGATGCGTTTAAAGCATAGCAGGTAGCAAGAATGCTATTAGGGAGTTTTAAGCCTCCACTAGACCGTTTACTGGCATTACAACGAGCCGACGACTCTCTCTCTACCTGAGCTTGAGCCATTGTTAAAAGGATTTATGTATATTGTACTAATGAAATTATACTCAGTACGCACTTGCAAATGGAATGCACAAGTGAAAACTATCTGACGAATATTCGACTGCTTCATTCCTTTTAAACCCTTTAACCACGCCTTCTACGTCTCCCACCTCCTAATACACGACCACACACACACACACACACACACACACACACACACACACCCACCTACCCACCCACCCACCAACCCACCAGCCCGCCCGCCCGCACGCACGCACGCACGCACGCACGCACGCACGCACGCACGCACGCACGCACGCACGCACGCACGCACACACACACACACACACACACACACACACTTCCGCAACTTGTCCCAGCTGTTACGCACAACCTGCTTGTATTCCTGTAAATCCTAAAATTAAATGCGATTCGTGTAACAGACACTTTGTGAATCAAACTTGTTACGAAAAACATTTAATAGTCGGAAGTTACTCGAAAGAGAGAAGCGTGTGCATTGCAGTTCAGAATTGTTCAATTTGTAAAAAAAAAGTTACCAAAAAATGTTCTAATAACCAGCATAAATGTGGTACATTTTATTGTAATCGTTGTCTTATTAAACACGGTTACAATGAAATGTATTTTATAAAACCGATAGTACGTAAAATACCGACTGCCGATGTGGTAAATAATACAGAAACTAAAAAACCCGAAAATCGATTTATATTTTATGATTTCGAGACTCGTCAAGATGAAAAGTACGATGGCGATAATTCGCGTAATGTCCATATTGTAAATCTTTGCGTTGCCCAACAAGTCTGCGACTTCTGCATTAATGTAGAAAACGGTCAGCGTTGTGATTTTTGTTACGTGCGTGAATATATTTTTGATAAGGAACCTGTAAAACAATTCATCGAATTAGCTATAAGAGAAAACACCTGTTTCAAACAAACAATTTGTATCGCACATAATTCGAAAGCTTTCGACGCGCATTTTATACTAAAACAAATTCTTTCTAGTAACATGAACGTCTTGCCCAAAGTTATCATGAACGGTCGAAATATTGTTCTTATGTCTATTCATAAGACAAAATTTATCGATAGTTTGAATTATTTTAATATGAAACTCAGTGCGTTGCCGAAAGCTTTCGGATTACCGGAGAGTAATGTTAAAGGATATTTCCCTCATCTCTACAACACCCTTCAAACAAAAAATCATAATGGCGCTTTACCTGCTCCGGAAAACTATGCGTCTAATTATATGAGCACAGATGAGCGGAAATCGTTTTTTAAATGGTACAACGAAAACGTTGCAGCTGGTACAACATTTAATTTAAAAAGAGATTTAATCAGCTATTGTCAAATGGATGTTGACATACTGCGTCGAGCATGCACTGTTTTTAGAAATATATTCATTGAAAAAGGCAACATATGTCCATTCACCCAATCGACAACAATAGCGTCAGCGTGCTCGCGTATTTATAGGTAAAACTTTTTGAAAGAAAAAACCATCGGTCTTATTCCCACGAAGGGATATAGATTAGCCGATAATCACTCTAGAAAATCAATTGAGTGGTTGCTATGGCGTGAATATGAACTCGGAAAAAAAATCATTCACGTCGCTAGGTCTCGAGAGTACGTGTTTAATGAGGGATTTAAGGTCGATGGCTTTTTAGAGGTCTCTAAAGACCAGTCGACATCCGCGACATTCAAAGGCACCGTCTTCGAATTTCAAGGATGTTACGTACATGGTTGTCCATCTTGCTTCAAGGAAAATTACGACACGCAAACATCGTTCGGTCGCCCAATGCATGAGTTTCATAAAGAAACTCTCGAAAAATTACAGGAAATTCGAGATTTGGGGTATAAAGTGGAGACGAGTTTGGGAGTGTGAGTTTGAACGTATGAAAATCTCGCAACCACAAATTTTAAATGTTTTAAAAGATCACCCGCTTTTATCAAAAATTAAATTAGATCCACCTGACGCTTTTTTCGGTGGGCGAACAGAAAACTTTGTGACATCATATATTGCACAGCATGGAGAGAAAATCAGATATACGGATATATGCTCTTTATATCCATATATCTGTAAAACTGGTAAATTTCCCCTCGGACACCCAGAAATTTTTATAAAATCTGAATGCCTAAAACTAACCGGTAAAAATTATGAAAATTTTCATAAAGTCAATGGACTTGTGAAATGTAAAATCTTGCCTCCACGGAATTTATACATCCCCGTATTGCCCGTTAAAATGAGATGTAAATTACTTTTTCCGCTTTGCCGAACGTGTTGTGAGACAGAGAATTTCGACGAGTGTACCCATGAAAATCTAAATATGCGTGCACTCGACGGCACGTGGGTATCCGACGAAATCAATAAAGCGTTAACTATGGGTTATAAAATATTAGACATTTACGTAATCTGGCAGTATCAAATAACTCAACTAGATGTCAAAGGAAATGGTGGTCTTTTTGGTAAATACATAAATAGTTTTATTCAGCTAAAACAACAAGCAGATGGTTGGCCTGCCGAATGTACCGACGAGGAAAAAAAACGCAAGTACATCCAGCAGTATAAAGAAAAAGAAGGTGTTTTACTCGATTACGAAAAAATTGATAAAAATCCAGGACTTAGAGCTGTAGCAAAGCTCTGCTTGAATTCATTTTGGGGTAAATTCGGACAACATGATAATTTACCGCAAACTGAATTCGTTAATTGCAGAAAAGAGCTGTTAAACTTTATTATGGCTAAAGATAAGGAAATCACAAGTATGCTTCTCATCGCTGAGAATATTATATGTATTAATTGGGTACACAAAGATGACTCCATAAAAGGTTCTAACCATACTAATGTTGCAATAGCTGATTATACAACAGCTCAAGCGCGACTCGTCCTATACGAATATTTAAGCAAATTGAATACGCGATTGTTATACACAGACACAGATTCAGTCATCTTCGTAACAAATGAAAACTCATCGGATACCTACGAGCCCGAGTTAGGTAATTTTTTAGGACAAATGACGAATGAACTTGCGTCGTATGGTGACGACGCTTACATTACACATTTCTTATCGGGCGGACCAAAGTTTTACAGTTATAGAGGCACCTCTTCAAGTAATAAGACTTTCGAATGTTGCAAAATTAAGGGTATTCGGTTAAATTACCACAACAGTCAGTACATTAATTTTAATAGTATGCTTAGTCTTATAAAAAGAGAAATGGAGTCCATTAAATTATCGTTTAAGAGTTTTCGACGAACCGCGACTTTCGATGTTGTGACGACTGACGAGAAAAAGACCTGTGAAATAGTCCTCACCAAACGCCGCTTCTTTTCCTATGGAACTTCACTTCCATTTGGATATAAAACTACATAAAGTTTAAGATTTATGTCTATGTGTGTGTGTGTGTGTGTGTGTGTGTGTGTGTGTTATCTATGTAAATAATTTTTCTCAAAACAATATATATATTTTTGAGAAAAAAATTTTTTTGTACTGAAAATTTGATTATTTTTCTTCCGTACTTCCTTCGCCTACTCCTTTTTCTCCTTTCATACACCTACAATAACATTTATGAAAAATTTATTATACTTTAAAAAACGTTTTAAAATAACTTCCCAATATTTGTTATTTCAATAAAAATAAAAATAATACCTAACTGTATTTTAAAATTAACATCCTCCGAAAGCGGAAGCATACATATTGGTTTATAAATAAAAGGGTCCTCTTATCTCTATTTTTCTAAATCTACAAATACCAAAGAGATTTTCATAATTATTCTCTCACTCTCTCTCTCTCTCTCTCTCTCTCTCTCTCTCTCTCTCTCTCTCTCTCTCTCTCTCTTTCGCCAACAGTTTCTCCGTATACCTGTATTAGAGGGGTACATTATCTCCAGATGTGGAATATGTACCACTCCACCAACTACCTACTAGAGCCGCGCTTTTCTTTTTGGTATTTCGCGCAACATTTTCTCATTAGTCGCTCGTTCTTCAAACTGTAAAGATCTCCGCAGCTCGAAACACATCTCCTCACCACTAACTTCTTTCTCCTACAAGTAAAAAGAAAAAAAGATAAATGGATCACGAATGCACAAGTTTATACACAAGTTTATACAGATTGTTTTTATAATTAACGTATACTGTGCGATATTCTTAGGATAATAAACGTAATTTAATATATAATTTTTAATTTGCAGCCATCAGAACCCCGTAGTGTAAGTCTACGTCTAGTCAGAGGCATAAGCAGAATGGAATATTTAATAATTCTATTTCTTTTTCTCTAATTAATATTTTTTCTTTTATTACAGCAACGAACTACCCGGAACAAAAGCAGAGGCTTTAGAGTACTTTCGCCCAGCGAAATAAATAAGAAATACGAAGAAAACAATGATAAGGTAGCTATGTTATATTATATTATATTTTAAAATTATGCTTTTAATTTTTATTTTAATTAACAAATATTTCCTTTTTTTAATTACAGAAAAAATCGCAGAATGGAAAAGCTATGCATCGGAGTTCAACTTTTTTAAAAATAATTTAACATATTATATTATGCAATATTTACATATACTAATATATTTTTTATTAATTTATGTTTTAGAATGAAGCAACCAGACTAGAGCGTTTGGAGTACAACGCAATACGACTTCGGACGCGTAAATTAAAAAAAGAAATTGTGAACAATATAATTTTTTAGTCAAAAATATATTGTTTTTATTGCGATAACCCCACCTTTAAACGTGCATGATTTTTGTGTCAGTGTGTGAGAGAGTGAGAGTGTGAGAGAGAGTGAGAGAGAGAGTGAGAGAGAGAGACAGAGAGAACGCAGGAGAAAGAGAGAGAGAGAGAGAGAGAGTGCGAGAAAGAGAGAGAGAGAGAGAGACGGCGAGAGAGAGAGAGAGAGAACCCTCGCTATAGAATAGTGCCGTATGAGTGCGAGAGAGAGGGAGACTACGCCATCGAGTGCTCCGGCTTCCACCAGCCGCGTGCGCTAGAGATACCACACGCCATACCATATCCTGTACGAGTGCGAGGGAGAGAGAAACTACGCCATCGGCACCACTGCCTGTCTCCCACACAAGTGCAAGAGAGAGAGAAAGAGAGAGAGAGAGAGAGAGCCCTCGCTATAGAATAGTGCCGTAGGAGTGCGAGAGAGAGGGAGACTACGCCATCGACTGCTCCGGCTTCCACCCGCCGCGTGCGCTAGAGAGAGCACACGCCATACCATACCCTGTACGAGTGCGAGGGAGAGAGAGAGAGCCCGCTCTATAACATAGTGCCTTATGAGTGCGAGAGAGAGGGAGACTACGCCATCGACTGCTCCGGCTTCCACCCCCACATGCGTTAGAGAGAGAGCACACGACATACCATACCCCGTATGAGTGCGAGCGAGAGCGAAACTACGCCATCGGTACCACTGCCTATCTCCCATACAAGTGCAAGAGAGAACGCACGCCATAACACACCCCACGCATGAGTGCGAGAGAGACACCGTCTGAGTAACGGTGGGGAACGCCATAGACACCCATCCCTTGCGTATGACAAAGACAGACAATCTGTCAGGACGCGAGTGGGGGTCTCCATATCCATTATCACATGGGCGCGAGAGACAGCCTTACGTGGCGGGAGTATATGCCATAGACCTGGCTCCGCCTACGGCGCCACCGCGTGACGTCACCTTCTCGCCATAGGGGGGTATTCTCTACTGGTGTCATGTGTGTCCGGTGCTATAACTAAACAGATATCAAGAAACTTTAAAAAGTAACTTAAAAAATAAGTTTATCGTGTGAAACAATACAAGAATTAATTGCTTCTTCAAAAATTTCATTCAAGTTAAAATTACGAGTAAGGAAGAAATTATTGTGCAAATTTTATCGCCCGCTTATCATGTGTGTCCCGATGTTTAATCAACTATACTACAGTGTACGCTCGCACCGCCACAGCAGTATTATCGACGCATCGTCGTTACGCATAGATGAGCAGTAAACAAACATAATATGTTAACCTCTTAAACAGTCGTGCTTTTGAATTACAAATAGTGAGTAAAGATCAAGATTTATTTCTTAAATTCCATACCTGAGAATGGTCGACTTCTTGACTTTTACCCATATATGTACATATATTTTTGTCATCATGTCTGTTCCCTATTACTTTAAAATAATTTAAAATCTTAATTATACGTTATTTAATAAAAGATGATTCCAATAAATTGAAAAAAAGTTGTTGACACTTTTTTCTTTAGATTATTAGTATTTTACACATGACGTAAAAAAATTAACGCTAAGTCATGAAGGTAGGACTATGGTGAAAAGACGAACTTTTTTATTGTTCAGTCTTATGAGGTAAATTTTAAAGGTTTATGTAGGATGATATTAATAGGTTTTATATCAATTTTTAGCTAAAGATATCGATTATTTTCAGAGTTATTTATAAAATACGATTCTTTAAAAGGAAAATAACCCGTTTGCAAAATGTCACTTGCGCATAGTATTTTGAGAAAAAAATTGAGTCACTACCTCGTTTGATCCATAACAGAAACTATTGACAGAATTTCAAAATTCCTCTTCTACTTACTTAAAACAATTTAGTTTTCATTTGACTTATGAAAATGCTTAAAAAATCGCGTTTTTTAATAATGACTGATGGATAAAATTAGGTAAGAAGGTACTTAAAACAATTTAGTTTTCATTTGACTTATGAAAATGCTTAAAAAATCGCGTTTTTTAATAATGACTGATGGATAAAATTAGGTAAGAAGAAAAAATTTAAATGTTATCAACAGCTTATGTTCTACATTATACTAAGGTATGTTTTCTGAAAGTTTCAGAAAGATTCAAGAAAATCTCATGTGCAAGTCACTTTTTAAAATTAGGAAAATTAGGTGCGAGAAAAACACGTTTAAAGTTTTAATTCTGTATGTTATCTAACGTAAATTATTTTATTTAAATGCGTATAACATTCTTAAAACGTCAAGTTTTAACGTCTGATAGGTTTTAATAAATTTTTACAATTACAAACGTTAAGTAAAGACAATAAATTTTTATTTTATATTTTGGCCAAAAACATCTGAGTCTTACCTTAAGTGAAGAGGATACGTTTGAAGCCAATTCTTTTAAATCTAGGACAAATCTTCTTTTTATGATTATATGATTACATACATAAAAGAAGGATATTTTAAGCCCTACCCAATATAATTAACTGCCTTGACCGTCATTTATAGCTATTAAACCAGTGATAAAACACGAATTTTATAAAATCTTCCTGTGCATCAAATTTTTGTGAAATGCAAAAAAATACTAATGACATATAATATATTATAACAGCATTGAAAAATGTACAAAGAACATTTTTCTTTTCAATATATATTTATTATAACTGATGTTTAAGATGTATTAAACAATTAATGCAATAAATTAACTCATATTTTAGTTAGAAATGTCATAAAGTAACCTTTATATATTGGCATTAGTGAAATATATATCTGTAGTTTTGTTCAAAATGTATCAAAATAGACTTGTAAAAAAATTTTCAGACCGATTCATTAAAAATTGATGCACTATTTTGAAGTTTCAAATTTGTAGTTTTGAGTAAAATGCATCTTAAATTTAGTAATAACGAATATAAGAATTTACGTTTGTTTTTATTTAAATTGTTTAAGCATTTGAGCTTGCATCGTATAATATAGAATTAATGTTCTACCTAGCCATAGCCCCCTTTTGCCTGGGTAGTTCTACATCTCTCACTTTCTTTCTTATGTACTTTTCTTCTTTTGACCCGTTTGAAAATAAGCTATGACGTGATTATGAATTTGAATGAGTGCTAAGAACACATGTTCTAAATACTTACCATCATGTAGAAATGTTTAAAAAATTTTTTAAAAAATCCCAATAATCGGTATACTCTTCTCTTAATCCTTTTTCGTTTAGAAAACAATTTCGGTCCTACTGTTAAAGAACTGTCAAATAATTGAGAATATTATAATTACCTTGAAATATTATATATGACACGAATACTATGCTAATAAATCGCCTACCGCCTGGGGTATGTACCATAAATCATGCCCATATACAAGGTGTCCATAATTAGTACATATGCAGGGTATCTTAAATAGGATGTATACAGACAGGGTGTACGCTATTAAGATATATACAGGATATCTGTAATATGGATATGTATATGGTGTCTTTAATTAGAACATATACATGGTGTGCGTAATTGGCATATATACAGAGTCCATAATTAGGACATTTACACGGTGTGCGTAATTGTTGTACATACAGGGTGTATTTAATTAGGATACATAAAGGATGTTTGCAATTAAGATATATATATATATATATAGGGTATCTGTAATTAGGACAGTGTAATGTTTCCGTAATTGAGACATATATATGGGGCTACAATGAGGGGGGAGGGGGCAAATGTCTGTGACAGCGTCGGCGACGAAACTTTTTAAATAATATAGATAGATATAAGAGTTATAAGTATAAAAGAAGACAAAAGTAGTCATTAGGATTTAGAACTCTTTAATGAATGAGGAAAAACACAAGCAATGAGGTATAGATATAAAAAAATAAATAATAATGGTGTCCTTAATTAGGATAATTAGGACATTTACATGGTGTGCGTAATTCAGGTATATACAGGGTGTATTTAATTAGGACATATGCGGATTGTTCGAATAGGATACATAAAGAATGTTTGCAATTAAGATATATATACATAGGGTATCTGTAATTAGGACAGTGTAATGTTTCCGTAATTCAGACATATACATGGGGCTACAATGAGGGGGGGAGGCGGCAAATGTCTGTGACGGCGTCGGCGGCGAAACTTTCTAAATAATATAGATAGATATAAGAGTTATAAGTATAAAAGAAGACAAAAGTAGTCATTAGGATTTAGAACTCTTAAATGATGAGGAAAAACACAAGCAATAAGGTATAGATATAAAAAAGTAAATAATAATGGTGTTCTTAATTAGAACATACACATGGTGTGCGTAATTGGCATATATACAGAGTCCATAATTATGACATTTACACGTTCAAATAGGATACATAAAGGATGTTTGCAATTAAGATATATATATATATATATATAGGGTATCTGTAATTAGGACAGTGTAATGTTTCCGTAATTGAGACATATATATGGGGCTACAATGAGGGGGGAGGGGGCAAATGTCTGTGACAGCGTCGGCGACGAAACTTTTTAAATAATATAGATAGATATAAGAGTTATAAGTATAAAAGAAGACAAAAGTAGTCATTAGGATTTAGAACTCTTTAATGAATGAGGAAAAACACAAGCAATAAGGTATAGATATAAAAAAAGAAATAATAATGGTATCCTTAATTAGAACATACACATGGTGTGCGTAATTAGCATATATACAGAGTCCATAATTAGGACATTTACATGGTGTGCGTAATTGAGGTATATACAGGGTATATTTAATTAGGACATATGCGGATTGTTCGAATAGGATACATAAAGGATTTTTGCAATTAAGATATATATATATATATATATATATATATATATATATATATATATATATATATAGGGTATCTGTAATTAGGACAGAGTAATGTTTCCGTAATTGAGACATATACATAGGGCTATAATGAGGGGGGGAGGGGGCAAATGTCTGTGACGGCGTCGGCGGCGAAACTTTCTAAATAATTTAGATAGATATAAGAGTTATAAGTATAAAAGAAGACAAAAGTACTCATTAGGATTTAGAACTCTTAAATGATGAGGAAAAACACAAGCAATAAGGTATAGATATAAAAAAATAAATAATAATGGCGTCCTTAATTAGAACATACACATGGTGTGCGTAATTGGCATATATACAGAGTCCATAATTAGGACATTTACATGGTGTGCGTAATTGAGGTATATACAGGGTGTATTTAATTAGGACATATGCGAATTGTTCAAGTAGGATACATAAAGGTTGTTTGCAATTAAGATATATGTATATATATAGGGTATCTGTAATTAGGACAGTGTAATGTTTCCGTAATTGAGATATATACATGGGGTTACAATGAGGGGGAGAGGGGGCAAATGTCTGTGACGGCGTCGGCGGCGAAACTTTTTAAATAATATAGATAGATATAAGAGTTATAAGTATAAAAGAAGACAAAAGTAGTCATTAGGATTTAGAACTCTTTAATGAATGAGGAAAAACACAAGCAATAAGGTATAGATATAAAAAAATAAATAATAATGGTGTCCTTAATTAGAACATACACATGGTGTGCGTAATTGGCATATATACAGAGTCCATAATTAGGACATTTACATGGTGTGCGTAATTGAGGTATATACAGGGTGTATTTAATTAGGACATATGCGGATTGTTCAAATAGGATACATAAAGGATGTTTGCAATTAAGATATATGTATATATATATATATATATATATATATATATATATATATATATATATATATATATATATATATATATATATATATATATATATATATATATATATATACGGTATCTGTAATTAGGACAGTGTAATGTTTCCGTAATTGAGATATATACATGGGGCTACAATGAGGGGAGGGGGGCAAATGTCTGGGACGGCATCGGCGGCGAAACTTTTTAAATAATATAGATAGATATAAGAGTTATAAGTATAAAAGAAGACAAAAGTAGTCATTAGGATTTAGAACTCTTTAATGAATGAGGAAAAACACAAGCAGTAAGGTATAGATATAAAAACATAAATAATAATGGTGTCCTTAATTAGAACATACACATGGTGTGCGTAATTGGCATATATACAGAGTCCATAATTAGGACATTTACATGGTGTGCGTAATTGAGGTATATACAGGGTATATTTAATTAGGACATATGCGGATTGTTCGAATAGGATACATAAAGGATTTTTGCAATTAAGATATATATATATATATATATATATATATATATATATATATATATATATATATATATATAGGGTATCTGTAATTAGGACAGAGTAATGTTTCCGTAATTGAGACATATACATAGGGCTACAATGAGGGGGGGAGGGGGCAAATGTCTGTGACGGCGTCGGCGGCGAAACTTTCTAAATAATTTAGATAGATAGAAGAGTTATAAGTATAAAAGAAGACAAAAGTAGTCATTAGGATTTAGAACTCTCAAATGATGAGGAAAAGCACAAGCAATAAGGTATAGATATAAAAAAAGAAATAATAATGGTGTCCTTAATTAGAACATACACATGGTGTGCGTAATTGGCATATATACAGAGTCCATAATTAGGACATTTACATGGTGTGCGTAATTGAGGTATATACAGGGTGTATTTAATTAGGACATATGCGGATTGTTCAAATAGGATACATAAAGGATGTTTGCAATTAAGATATATGTATGTATATATATATATATATATATATATATATAGGGTATCTGTAATTAGGACAGTGTAATGTTTCCGTAATTGAGATATATACATGGGGCTACAATGAGGGGAGGGGGGCAAATGTCTGTGACGGCATCGGCGGCGATACTTTTTAGGATTTAGAACTCTTTAATTAATGAGGAAATACACAACCAATAAGGTAAAGATATAAAAAAATAAATTGTTGAGAATAAAAAAATACACAAAGAGTTTCTATTCACATGTATTTAATACTTTAATTTGTTTCAAACAAAATGAATTACAAATTAGTAATATTTACAAAATATTGTACACTGCCTTGATAATATATCACTTTTAATAAACTAAATTCTCACTGGATTCAAAACGGTCATGGAAATAAATGAAGAAATTTTATTTAGAAATAATCATACAGGGATTACTATATTCATACCTTATAAAGATTAGAAAACTAATACGATTTATTTCCTTATTCATAAATTTTAAAAAAAATTATAAGAGAAATATTGAAAACAAGTATTTAATTCTTTTCCAGGTGGGTTACTCATTTGTTATACTTAAACTTTTTAAATAATATAGATAGATATAAGAGTTATAAGTATAAAAGAAGACAAAAGTAGTCATTAGGATTTAGAACTCTTTAATGAATGAGGAAAAACACAACCAATTAGAAAAAGATATAAAAAAATAAATAATAATGGTGTCCTTAATTAGAACATACACATGGTGTTCGTAATTGGCATATATACAGAGTCCATAATTAGGACATTTACATGGTGTGCGTAATTGAGGTATATACAGGGTGTATTTAATTAAGACATATGCGAATTGTTCAAATAGGATACATAAAGGATGTTTGCAATTAAGATATATGTATATGTATATATATATATATATATATATATATATATATATATATATATATATACCCAACCTCCCTCATTGTAGCCCCCTGTATATGTCTCAATTACGGAAACATTACACTGTCCTAATTACAGATACCCTATATATATATATATATATATATATAGAGTCCATAATTAGGACATTTACATGGTGTGCGTAATTGAGTTATATATAGGGTGTATTTAATTAGAACATATGCGGATTGTTCAATAGGATACATAAAGAATGTTTGCAATTAAGATATATATATATATATATATATATATATATATATATATATATATATATATATATATATATATATATATATATATATATATATATATATATAATTGAGACATATACAGGGGGCTACAATGAGGGGGGGGGGAGCAAATGTCTGTAACGGCGTTGGCGGCGAAACTTTTTAAATAATATAGATAGATATAAGAGTTATAAGTATAAAAGAAGACAAAAGTAGTCATTAGGATTTAGAACTCTTTAATGAATGAGGAAAAACACAACCAATTAGGTAAAGATATAAAAAAATAAATAATAATGGTTTCCTTAATTAGAACATACACATGGTGTGCGTAATTGGCATATATACAGAGTCCATAATTAGGACATTTACATGGTGTGCGTAATTGAGGTATATACAGGGTGTATTTAATTAGGACATATGCGGATTGTTCAAATAGGATACATAAAGGATGTTTGCAATTAAGATATATATATATATATATATATATATATACCCAACCTCCCTCATTGTAGCCCCCTGTATATGTCTCAATTACGGAAACATTACACTGTCCTAATTACAGATACCCTATATATATATATATATATATATATATATATATATATATATATATATATATATATATATAGAGTCCATAAGTAGGACATTTACATGGTGTGCGTAATTGAGTTATATATAGGGTGTATTTAATTAGAACATATGCGGATTGTTCAATAGGATACATAAAGGATGTTTGCAATTAAGATATATATATATATATATATATATATATATATATATATATATATATATATATATATATATATATATATATATATAATAATTGAGACATATACAGGGGGCTACAATGAGGGGGGGGGGGGGAGCAAATGTCTGTAACGGCGTTGGCGGCGAAACTTTTTAAATAATATAGATATAAGAGTTATAAGTATAAAAGAAGACAAAAGTAGTCATTAGGATTTAGAACTCTTTAATTAATGAGGAAATACACAACCAATAAGGTAAAGATATAAAAAAATAAATTGTTGAGAATAAAAAAATACACAAAGAGTTTCTATTCACATGTATTTAATACTTTAATTTGTTTCAAACAAAATGAATTACAAATTAGTAATATTTACAAAATATTGTACACTGCCTTGATAATATATCACTTTTAATAAACTAAATTCTCACTGGATTCAAAACGGTCATGGAAATAAATGAAGAAATTTTATTTAGAAATAATCATACAGGGATTACTATATTCATACCTTATAAAGATTAGAAAACTAATACGATTTATTTCCTTATTCATAAATTTAAAAAAAAATTATAAGAGAAATATTGAAAACAAGTATTTAATTCTTTTCCAGGTGGGTTACTCATTTGTTATACTACGAGATAAGGAATTTTTTAAAACCGCTATAACTCGAAAACTGTAAGATATAATTTAATGAAATTTTCGCTGAATGTCAGTTTCATATAGCTATAATCCTATAAATTTTAGTCGTAAGATTTATTGTTTTCTGAGAAAAAAATAAACTGTCAAGAAAACGTATTTGGACAAGGATAACTTGAGTAATATTTCATTAAAATGCCTTGAAAATTCCCCTGGATGTTTGGTAGGTGTTAGGCTATTGGATGAATATCGTTTAGCCAATTTGGTTTAGAATCTTTGTAGATAGTATACATTATTCAATCTAAATAATATTTTTTAACCTTGTATATCACAATATTTATTAACTTTATTACAATTATATTTTTGTAGATATTAAGATTTATATGATCTTTAGTATTCCTCACATAGCCAAAATATAATATTTTATACATTATATGAATATGGCGTAAATACATATAATTGATTACAGTACAATTGATATCACATTGAGAAAGCATAGTATCAAAGCAGTTGGTTGTGTCTTTTTGTGTATATAGTGCAACGATTCAAAAACTTACTTTGAATTTGCTAAAATAACCAATTTCTTAAAAATGTTCTAAATTCGTAATTATATTACTTTTAAAAGAATAACATGAAAGTAATTGTTAAATAATTCAAACTGAAAGGAAATTACGTCTACTTTATGAAAACATACATATTTTTTACATCCTGACAAGAATTGGTTTACATGTAATTGGATGTAATTGCAGTCGTAGTTATGTAGGTCTATATGTAATCACACGTGACTTAACGAAAATTTGTTATATGTGTTTGAACATGTCCTTATATGAAATTGTGTATGTGTAAATATATTTAAATATACTTAAATATATAATCATATTAAAGCACATACCAACTAAAACCTTGAAAATAACGAAAAATGGATATATAAATAATGTTCCATTACACATGTTTACGTAAAAACATGTATAATGACATGTAAATATATATAGTTGTACATAAACGTATATACTGATGTACGGACATTTTCTAATAATAGTGTATTTTGATTCAAAATACCTCAAAACACATTTTTAGCATCTTTCGTCGAAATTTCTTTTCTACTATTACAAAACTTTCTCTGAGAGGAGTAAAATAATAAAAATATTACAGAAAAACTAAGATAAATTTTGAGATTTGTTGAGTATTATTTAAATATGAAAATATTCAATATTAATATTAATTAACACTATACATTTTACGCTGTGATACATCTTTGAGAGGTTTTAACTTTTATAGGTTTTGACTAACCAGCATGGAACCCAAAATTCTTGTTGTGTCAAATTAATATCGATTTTCGTGATGAAATTTGCTTGTTTTTTATTTTTGTGTCTTCAAATTGAAGTATTCGATACCTTTGCAGAGAATCCAGGCGAGCTCGTCTTCTAGAGGAGGATTTTCGGTGTCAAACTCTTTGATAAGGTCCCGCGAGTAGACGGGAGCTGTATCATCGTTACGGTCAGCATGACCAAGCCAACACGCAGCTCGCACAGCTGGTGCATTAGAATAGTAGTGGAGTGTTAGCATATTCAACGACGAAAATACAACTGCTGCATGATTTTGGCACGACGCAAAATAAAACGAGCCACAGCTAATTATAAAATATAACATACTCACGAATACAGCATTTTTCAAACGAGACGCTGAAAATAGCAGTTAATACTTTGACTCATGCAAACAAAAATTTTGCAGTACTCATTTCTCAATTGTACAGATACAAAGCTCTTTTACTGAATTATAGCCAAAAAATAATACATATAATAAGATTTTTTTTACTTTTACATTTCTTCGAATTTGTGCCTTTTACTCAAAATATTGAGTAAAATATAATTATAATTGTTTTTTTTAATCTTGTTATTAGTTGTGCAAATCAGTTCGTTTTATGTTATATAAAATTATAAGCAATACTTTAAAAACTTACAGTACTTGACTTAGCAGAATCTACTGAAAATGTTATATAAGATCGGACGTAAGAAATTACGTAAGATATTATAATGTATATTAGGAGTCATTTAGAAATTATCTCACGCTTAGAGAAGGGGAGGGGGGGGGTCTTTATTAGTGAGACGGTGTGTATTAAAGACATGGGGAAATCAGTAAAAATGATTTAAGTGGTTTTTTTTGGGGGGGGGGGGGGGGGGATTTATAATACATACGTTTTTATACCTGACTTAGAAATTTATATATATTTATTAGTATATATAATTTATTTTGAGACCTACAAACGGATATATAAATATTGTTTTGTACCATCCTGCAAAAACACAAGTTCGATACCGCATTAAGATTTTATTTATGTACCACAAAATTCATTAAATAGAAAGGCATGGTTCAAAGTTATTGGTTGTCCACATAAAAACATACCAAAACAAGTTACTGTTGGGAAGATCACTTCAATCTGAGTACCTATAATAAAAAACCGCTGCCAATTTATTGGCACTTAATTTCTCAAACCTTGCAAATTTTTCTAATACGAAATTTTTTATTCTATTTAATTCTGTAGTGAAAAATGAAAAGGACAAGTTTACTTTTTATTATATCGAGCTATATATATATATATATATATATATATATATATATATATATATATATATATATATATATATATATATATATATATATATATATATATATACACACATAATTAAATTTTGTACGTTAAACTTAAAAGTATAAAAAAACGATTTATTCAACATTCTACTAATAAAAGAATAATAAAAAGATAATAAAAAAAAAAAATATATATATATATATATATATATAAAACTTTTTAACTTAAGTTTTAACTTTTTAACTTAACGTTCACCTTTGTAACCTGATTTTTAACTTTGTAAGTTGTTAAGTTAAAAATTAGGTTACAAAGTTAAAAGTTAAGTTAAAAAGTTAAATTAAAAGGTTAAAAGATAAGTTAAAAGTTAAAACTTAAGTATAAAGTTAAAACTTAAGTTAAAATGTTAAAACTTAAGTTATAAAGTTAAAACTAAAGTTAAAAAGTTAAAACTAAAGTTAAAAAGTTAAAAATAAGTTAAAAAATTACATCTTAAAACTTAAGTTAAAAGGTTAAAAGTTGAGCTAAAAAGTTAAAACTTAAGTTAAAACATAAGTTAAAAAGTTAAAAGTTGAGCTAAAAAATTAAAACTTAAGTTAAAACATAATTTAAAAAGTTAAAACTTAAGCTAAAAAATTAAAATTTAAGTTTCAAAGTTAAGAGTTAAGTTAAAAAATTAAAAGTTAAGTTAAAAAGTTAAAAGTTTAGTTAAAAAGTTAAAACTTAAGTTAAAAAGTTAAAATTTAAGTTACAAAGTTAAGAGTTAAGTTAAAAAGTTAAACGTGAAGATAAAAATTAAAAGTTTAGTTACTAATTAGATTACATAATTAAAAATTAGGTTACAAAGTTAAAAGTTAAGTTAAAAAGTAAAACGATAAGTTAAAAGTTAAGTTAAAAGTAAAACGATAAGTTAGAAGTTAAGATAAAAAGTAAAACGATAAATTAAAAGTTAAGTTAAAAAGTAAAACGATAAGTTAAAAGTTAAGTTAAAAAGTAAAACGATAAGTTAAAAGTTAAGTTAAAAAGTAAAACGATAAGTTAAAAGTTAAGTAAATAGTTAAAAGTTAAATGTTACAAGTACATCAAATAAAAAGTTACAACATAAAAGTTAAGTTAAAAAGTTGAAAGTTAAGTTAAAAAGTTAAAAGTTAAGTTAAAAAGTTAAAAAGTTAAAAGTTAAGTTAAAAAGTTAAAAAGTTAAAAGTTAAGTTAAACAGTTAAAAGTTAAGTTAAAAAGTTAAAAGTTAAGTTAAAAAGTTAAAAGTTAAGTTAAAAAGTTAAAAGTTAAGTTAAAAAGTTAAAAGTTAAGTTAAAAAGTTAAAGGTTAAGTTAAAAAGTTAAAAGTTAAGTTAAAAAGTTAAAAGTTAAGTTAAAAAGTTAAAAGTTAAGTTAAAAAGTTAAAAGTTAAGTTAAAAAGTTAAAAGTTAAGTTAAAAAGTTAAAAGTTAAGTTAAAAAGTTAAAAGTTAAGTTAAAAAGTTAAAAGTTAAGTTAAAAAGTTAAAAGTTAAGTTAAAAAGTTAAAAGTTAAGTTAAAAAGTTAAAAGTTAAGTTAAAAAGTTAAAAGTTAAGTTAAAAAGTTAAAAGTTAAGTTAAAAAGTAAAACGATAAGTTAAAAGTTAAGTTAAAAGTAAAACGATAAGTTAGAAGTTAAGATAAAAAGTAAAACGATAAATTAAAAGTTAAGTTAAAAAGTAAAACGATAAGTTAAAAGTTAAGTTAAAAAGTAAAACGATAAGTTAAAAGTTAAGTTAAAAAGTAAAACGATAAGTTAAAAGTTAAGTAAATAGTTAAAAGTTAAATGTTACAAGTACATCAAATAAAAAGTTACAACATAAAAGTTAAGTTAAAAAGTTGAAAGTTAAGTTAAAAAGTTAAAAGTTAAGTTAAAAAGTTAAAAAGTTAAAAGTTAAGTTAAAAAGTTAAAAAGTTAAAAGTTAAGTTAAACAGTTAAAAGTTAAGTTAAAAAGTTAAAAGTTAAGTTAAAAAGTTAAAAGTTAAGTTAAAAAGTTAAAAGTTAAGTTAAAAAGTTAAAAGTTAAGTTAAAAAGTTAAAGGTTAAGTTAAAAAGTTAAAAGTTAAGTTAAAAAGTTAAAAGTTAAGTTAAAAAGTTAAAAGTTAAGTTAAAAAGTTAAAAGTTAAGTTAAAAAGTTAAAAGTTAAGTTAAAAAGTTAAAAGTTAAGTTAAAAAGTTAAAAGTTAAGTTAAAAAGTTAAAAGTTAAGTTAAAAAGTTAAAAGTTAAGTTAAAAAGTTAAAAGTTAAGTTAAAAAGTTAAAAGTTAAGTTAAAAAGTTAAAAGTTAAGTTAAAAAGTTAAAAGTTAAGTTAAAAAGTTAAAAGTTAAGTTAAAAAGTTAAAAGTTAAGTTAAAAAGTTAAAAGTACATAAATTAAAAAGTTAAAAGATGAATCTTAAGTTAAAAAGTTGAAAGATAAGTTAGTAAGTTAAAAAGGTAAAAGTTAAGTTAAAAACTTAAAAGATAAGATAAAAAAAATAAAATTAAGTTAATAATTTGCAAGATAAAAGGTTAGGTCAAGAATTTTAAAGTAATGTTATAAACTTAACAGATATTTCGCAGAGAATCGGCTCTGGGAAATAGAGATAAATTTTTTATATATATATAATTCAGAAAATTTGCTAAATAATCCTTTTATGCTATTTTTTAAAGAGATTTAATTTTTTTTAATAAATGGATATTGAAACTTGCTAAAAAATGTAAAAAATGGCTACAAATCTGAGTAAAATCACATACATTCTACATAGCTAGAGATAATTTTTTTTAATTCTTTTGTCAAAATGTTCCTCTTGGTATGTAGAATGTATGTGATTTTACTCAGATTTGTAGCCATTTTTTACATTTTTTAGCAAGTTTCAATCTGCATTAATTCAACAAAATTAAATCTGTTTAAAAAATAGCATCAAAGGATTATTTAGAAAATTTTCTGAATTTTTCATAGAAATTAGTTTCAAAACCTTTTAATCCCCTTTCGATTAATTAAACTCATTATAGAACTTAAATCTTTAAAAAGTGTGTTTCATCACTTGAACCATTACACCAAAAATCTTGAAGATTTTTTTTCAGTACAAAAGTGATTTCCATACTCGCAGAATGGAAGGAATGCAATATTTATATAGAGTGAACGTGCCGTTTCTGGCGACCTTAACTCGTTTCGCCCGGGAATGCCGTAAATTTTACTTGGTTTTCATAGTGTTGAAAAACAAGTAAAATGTATATTACAAAATTTTGAAATTTGTATTCCTATTTAAAATAGGCTTCTCTTTTCAAATCCGCCATTAGTTTTTTTAAACGTGTTACGTATTTTTTCAATATGGCGGATTAATTAACAATAAATTGCACATTTTAAAATTTGTTTTTATGTAAATCTTAGTTAAGGGGATCTGAAAGTCAATTAGTTAGAGTAGTGACAAAATATTTATAATTATAAAAATACTAAAGTTACAAAAATTAAAAAGTTAAAAGTTTAGTTACAAAAATTAAAAAGTTACAAGTTAAGTTACAAAAATTAAAAAGTTAAAAGTTAAGTTACAAAAATTTAAAATTTAAAAGTTAGGTTACAAAAATTAAAAAGTTATGTTAAAAAGTTAAAAGTTAAGTTAAAAAGTTACGTTAAAAAGTTAAAAGATTATTTAACAAGATAAAAAGTTAAAAGTTAAGTTTAAAAGTAAAAAGATAAGATAATAAGTTATCAAGATAAAAGTTAAATTAAAAACTTAAAAGATATTTTAATAGTTCAGTTAAAAAGTCTAAAGTTAAGTTAAAAAGTTGAGTTAAAAAGATAAAAGTTAAGTTAAAAGTTAAGTTGAAAAGTTAAAAGTTAAGTTAAAACGATAAAAGTTAAGTTAAAAAGTTAATAAGTTCAGTTAAAAAGTTAAAAGTTAAATTAAAAAGTTGAGTTAAAACGATAAAGGTTAAGTTAAAAGTTAAGTTAAAAAGTTGAAAGTTAAGTTGAAAAGTTAATCGATAAGTTAAAAGTTAAAAGTTAAGTTAAATAGTTAAAAGTTAATTTACTAAATTAAAAATTAGGTTACAATGTAAAAAGGTAAGTTAAAAAGATAAAAGTTGAGTTAAAAAGTTAAATTAAAAGGTTAAAAGTTAAGTTAAAACGTTAAAACTTAAGTTAAAATGTTAACAAATATTTTACAATGTTAAAAATTAGGTTACATAGTTAAATATTATATTACAAAGTTAAATTTAAGTTAAAACTTAAAAGATAAGTGAAAAAATAAAAGCTAAGTTAAAAGTTAAAAATTAGATTACAAAGTTAAAAATTAGTTTACAATGTTAAAATTTAAGTTAAAAAGTCAAAAGTTAAGTTAAAAAGTTAAAAAGTTAAAAGGTAAGTTAAAAAGTTAAAAGTTATGTTAAGAAGTTAAAAGTTAACCTACAAAGTTGAAAATTAGGTTACAAAGTAGTAAGTGAAGTTCAAAATTAAAAAGTTTAGTTAAAAACTTAAAAATGAGATTACAGAATTAAAAATTAAGTTAGAAGGTAGTAAGTGAAGTTCAAAATTAAAAAGTTTAGTTAAAAAGTTAAAAACGAGATTACATATTTAAAATTTATGTTACAAAGTTAAAAGTTAAGTTAAAAAGATAAAAGTTAAGTTAAAAAGTTAAAAGTTAAGTTAAAAAGTTAAAACTTTAAAGTTAAGTTAAAAGTTAAGTTAAAAGTTAAGTGAAAAATTAAGTTAAAAGTTAAGTTAAAAGTTAAGTGAAAAATTAAGTTAAAAGTTAAGTTAAAAGTTAAATTAAAAGTTAAGGTAAAAGTTAAGTTAAAAGTTAAGTTAAAACTATAAAAGTTAAGTTAAGAAGTTAAAACTTAAGTTAAAATATTAACATATATTTTACAATGTTAAAAAATAGGTTACATAGTTAAAAATTATATTACGAAGTTAAATTTAAGTTAAAACTTGAAAGATTAATGAACAAGCTAAAAATTAAGTTTAAAAGTTTAAAATTAGATTATAAAGTTAAAAATTAGGTTACAATGTAAAAAGGTAAGTTAAAAAGATAAAAGTTAAGTTAAAAAGTTATATTAAAAGGTTAAAAGTTAAGTTAAAACGTTAAAACTTAAGTTAAAATGTTAACAAATATTTTACAATGTTAAAAATTAGGTTACATAGTTAAAAATAATATTACAAAGTTAAATTTAAGTTAAAACTTAAAAGATAAGTTAAAAAGCTAAAAGCGAAGTTAAAAGTTAAAAGTTAGATTACGAAGTTAAAAATTAGGTTAGAATGTTAAAAGTTAAGTTAAAAAGTTAAAAGAAAAGATATAAATTTAAAAAGAGTTAAAAAGTTAAAAATTAAAAAAAAGTTAAAAATTAATATAATAACTTTTTAAGTTTTATTTAATAAGTCTTAGACTATATCGACGCTCCTTACGAAGACTATCACATTTCAGATTTTTCAAAAACGTCCAGGTCTTTACAGAGAATTCTTATAAAAAACTAGCAGTATTTAAATTTTCTGATAAATACTAAAAGTTTCTTAGATTCTCTGAGAAAATAATTGTGTTTGTCTTTGATTCTGAAACTTGCTAGTTTTAGTAGGAGATTTCTGACAAGAACTAGTACTTTTTTAGAGATCTGAAATGTGCTGGTCTTTGTAAGGAACGTCATTATAATAGTATTTTTTATTACAATTTTAACAATTACTTACATAGAATAGCAGATGGTCGGAAGTTGCTTCTTTAAGAAGTAGATGTTTCGCTGCTGCAGGTGATTCCGGGTTAGCAAACGATGCGAAACAAAAAAACAAGTTTTCTTAATTAATATAAGTAGATAGGCTACAGGCATACAGGCTCACATGGGTTTTGGATCACTCCTTCCCCTCTCAAAGTGATCCAGAATCTGTAGAGTGTATAAGCCCTACCCAATATTGCCCCTTCTCCAATTTTTTCATAATTTGTATTGTATGTTTTAAGCCCCTCCACTGACTTGCCCCTTCCCCAAGTGATCCAGAACCTGTACTGTGTTTAAGTCGATCTATATATCTCCTTCCCATCGCATTCATTAAAAAATCTGGAGTGGGTTTGCCCCTTCTCCTACATTACCCCTTCTTTCAGTGATCCAGTAACCGTTTGTGTTTTATCCCTACTCAAGGTTGTTTTTGATTTGAGAAAAGAAGGAAAGGAATGCCCACCTCTCTTATTTTTTAAAAGAGATGAAATATATGATGGTATAAAGTATACGAATGCTGCCTACTATCCTTTCTCTTTTAAAGGAAGGCGACTCTTAGATAAACTCGTGGTCACTGTCATGGTAAAAGGAAGGTCGGGATGTGGTGTATACGAACTGATAAGTCGAATGAGCGCAAGAAATACGTTCGTTAGATAAAGTCGTGGTCACTTTTTCCGTTGAATGGAAAATCGGGATGAGCAGATGCTGCACACTATTTTTTATCTTTTAAAGGAAGGCGCCACTTGGATAAATTCGTGCACACTGTCACGGTAAAAGGAAGGTCGGGATGAGCTGTATACGACCAGATAAGTCGACTGAGCGCAAGGAATGCGTTTGATAGATAAAGTCGTGGTAACTTTTTCCGGTGAAGGGAAAATCAGGATGAGCAGATGCACATTAGCGGATGTACACAAACCGATACGCCGACTGCTTTAATGTGATTTTTTTTTCTGAGCTGTTTTCGGGTGTAAGAACCGATATGCTGACTGCGTGCAAGGAAATGCATTCGACCGAGCTATTCGCTCGTTCGAACTGATAAGTCGACTTAGAGTAGGAAATGCGTTCGTTTGATAAAGTCGTGGGCACTTTTTAGTGTGAAGGGAAAATCGGCCGGCTGCATTCATATAAAGGAACTTCATTTCCAGC
Organism: Gastracanthus pulcherrimus; assembly: GCA_949152435.1. Classification (NCBI taxonomy): domain Eukaryota; kingdom Metazoa; phylum Arthropoda; class Insecta; order Hymenoptera; family Pteromalidae; genus Gastracanthus; species Gastracanthus pulcherrimus. The sequence goes on from OX424575.1 coordinate 75,098,043, forward strand.
AGTAAATGCTTTCTAGCTGTCTGGGTGCGTTATAGTTATTATCGGGGGGGGGGGGGGGGGGGGCAAATCATAACGTAGTCGCGGACAAAATTTCTGTAAAGGAGGTGTCTTTTTAAAGTTAGAGGGAAAATTTTTTGTACGAATCGTAGGATTCTTCCAAGAAGTAGTGGGAGGTGATTTTGATCGTAGTAATTTTGTAGTGGAAAGGGAAAGCTATGTTTCCAAAATAAATACCACGACGTATGCTATGGTACGTCAGTTTGTGGATCATCTGCACTTTTAAAAATGGTTTCAAGAAACAGTGAGCGGAATAGTCTAAGAAATGTGCAAGAGCGCATAAGATGGATGGTTTCTAACGGGTCCACTTTGCTCATGATATTGGAACATGTATCATGGGCAATGCAAGCTGTGGAATCATGTAGGTATATTAATTTTTTTTTATTCAGGATATTATGTAAAAATAAAAGTGGGTATTTTACGTATTATATATTTTCAGTACCACCACTACCCCCTGTTGCTGCTATGCAACAGTTGTACGAAGGAATAAGACCTCAAGGGAATGCACCGGTTGCTCGCTCGCCGAGATCGAGCTCGAGCTCGAGATCTAGTTCGAGTTCCAGCAGCAGCAACAGCAACAACGAGCGAAAGAGGAAAGCTGAAGGTATCTATTTTTTATTCATTTTTTTATGCTAAAATTAAATAATAAATAATAAATTTTTTCAAAATAATAATCTAGTAATTTGTTTTTTCTTTTCTTTTATAGATGAAGCTGAAAACCAGCCGAGGCAAAATACGCCTTCCACGTCACCCCATTTGCGTAAGATGGAGTCACCTTCTAGGTCTACAAAGATTGGTAAGAAATACAAAAATTTTAAATTTCATTATATTTTAATATTTATATTATATTATATTTATAAAACTTTTTTTTTGCAATTTTTATATTTTCAGAACAAGTCAAGGATGACAAAGCTTCGCTTCAAAGTAAGCTGCAAACGAAACGAGATTGGCTACGAATGCATAGCCGAGTGCAGGATAAACCAGTTCAACCGAAGATAACAGCAACAGTAGCAGCAACAGCACCACCACCACCATCACCACCATCACCTCCACCACCATCACCACCGCGATCATCATTAGTAAAATCTCGCATCTTAGAAGATGTTACATTTATTGAGTAATTGTTATGTAATAATATATATATATATACATATGTAAAAAAAAATTATTTTATTATATATTAATTTTAATGTAATAAGTTTTTTTTTAATATAATGAAAAAATATTTTTTCAACTTGTTTTCTTTTATTTTCTTGTCATTTCCTCAATTTTCCTTCGTTTTCCTTATAAGGTAAATGTAAGCAAATTTCAAAGCAATGTAAATCTGTGTAAATACAACAAATGTTCTTTTTTTCTTTTCTTTTTTTTTAAATAAAATACGGCTGAAATATTTAATAAAAAATCCTTTAAAAAGTTAAATAGAATAGTCTAAAAAAAATAGTTTTTTGCACATTGATATTGTATATTGTCTTTCTGATGAACAATGCTTTATTCTAATTAATGTAAAATATCCGCAGTAACACCCACATGTACCCTGTGTTTGCTACAGATTTTTATCTATTATATTTTAATTTTAATTTTATATTTGTGAAAGAATAATATCGTACAATGATTTTTCTTTTAATTTTTTTTTATTCAATCATCAACTTCTCTTTTTTTTACAGAATATTAATAAAAATTTATTTCCAATATACACATGAGCATGTATTCCTTTTAGAAATGATATCTACTTCATCTTGGCCAAATTTAGCATCCAAATAATCCAGTAGCCATGCTCCTATTGAGATAACGTTATGTACAGAGCATATAGGTTTCCTTCTAATGCAGAGAATGTGATTAAAATATGCGTAATGCTTATCACTCGATATCGTTTTTAGTGATGGACATCCAAAGTTTTCAACGTTTGAAATTGATCTGTAAATAAAAAAAAAACGTAAGAAATACTAGCATAGAAAAGTAAAAGGAAAAGTATGAAAAAGTGTGAAAAAGTATGAAAAAGTGTGAAAAAGTATGAAAAAATGTGAAAAAGTATGAAAAAGTATGAAAAAAGTATGAAAAAATATGAAATGTATGAAAAAAGTATGAAAGTAGAGTCATATTATATATCACTTACACATTTGGTATAAGATTTCTTAGCCATTGCACTTTCTGCTCTCCCTTAACGTATAATTTCTCAATACCTTGCGAGCAAATTTGGAAAATTCGTTGAAGACGATGATAACGAATATCTCCAACGTCCCATGCAATTCCATGATGATACTTTTTCACCCAGTGAGTCATACATTTTTCTTCTGCAGTCAGTTCTTCCAATGTCATAGGAGGTTTAAAGAGGTATACAGTCGGTAAAGCAGTTTTCTTTAAATTGAGAAAACTTACTTCTTTGAAAATGAAAGAATCCTCCGCTATTGTTCGGAATCCTTGAATGTCTCAAATATAAACATTCTCTTCTTGAAATTGCAGTATGGCATTTCTGAACATCAAATCGTAGTCACGTGTTCTAACCATCTTACAGCTCTGTAGTTGTTAGTTCACTAAGAAGTGAACTCGGAGAATAAATAGGAAAATTCTCTCATACTTATTTTATAACAAGAAACTCCGTCTCATGCTCTTTTAGGATTGGACGTTCAAAAAAGAAAGTATATTCTTGATTGGAGGGACGAAAAGCCGCTTTTTGGTTGGTTCAAACGGAAGAAAATTTATCCCACCCTTAGAAAATCTCCCAACTAATGACTATACTAACTAATGACTATACTGCTACTGTTCGACTTTAGTAAGGCGTTTGACACTATATCACCATCTAAATTACTTCGTAAGCTGATACGCATGGGTTTTTCCAGGAGTGTTCTTCTGTGGATAAAATCATACATCTTTGGTCGCAGGCAAAAAGTCATAACTGACAACAACGGGGAATCTGATTGGCTAACCACCAATCTAGGTGTGACACAGGGTTCAGTCCTGGGGCCCTTGCTATTCAGTCTTTATATCAATGACTTACAAGACGTACTGACTGGTGGTGATGTTAAACACTTGCTATACGCGGACGACTTGCAAACTTACACTCAAGTGACATGGCGAGATCTTTATGTGGGTATCAGATGCATGTCGGCTGTTGCGCGGGCAGTGTCGGAGTGGGCCGAAGCATCCGGACTGCGACTCAATGTCGGCAAAACAAAAGCGATCATTTTCGGCTCTGAGCACAACATCAATCGGTTGCAGGATCTTGGTTTGCCCGGCATTGAGTTTCAGGAAGGTGTACATGTGCCTTTCTCTGACTCGGTCACAAACCTTGGTGTTGTCATGGACTCTAAACTTACGTGGAAACTGCAGATTGATGCAGTTGGAAAAAAGGTAAATCGTGCTCTTTATAGCCTAC